>CM024595.1:28359448-28625827 GCA_014182565.1 Eucalyptus marginata | reverse complement strand
ATTATATATTCGCTACGCAATTTTACAACAAGAATATAATTTTAATTTTCTTTTTCTTTTTCTCTTTCTCTTTTTTCTTTTTTCTTCTTCCACTTCTTTGGCCGGCCGCGCCCACGAAGACGGCCGGTGTTTGACCGGCCACAAGCAAGCCGGCTCGCCCGGCTTGCAGACGTCGCCAGCTCAAGGCTCGATTGTGAGGCTCAAGCCTCGCCGACAACTCGACGAGTTCGAATCTCGCCCGATCGGCCGGCGAAGCCCGGAGCTCGCCCGATGCCGGGAGCTGAGGCTTGCTCGCTTCTGCCGCGCGCAATGGCCATGCCACGACCTGAAGAAGGAAGAAGAAAGAAAAAAAAAGGAAAGAAAAGAAAAGAAAATTATAATAAAAATAATTATAATTTCGATTTTTATAAAAAAATATTTTTGTAAAGTTAAAGAGGGAAGAGAGAGATTGTGTGGTTTTGGGTTGAAAATGGGTTATAAATCCAACCTATTTAAGACCTTCTTAAGACCCACCTATCTTTTAAGTCTTTAGTTGTTAAACTCATTTAACTAACTTCTTCAAAAAATAAGTGACCCATATATTATCCATTTATGATTTAAATGGGTCATATATGGGTTTAAGACCCATTTTGCCACCTCTAGAACGGAGTAAGGCAGGTTGGGTGTAGTGTTCGGGACTAAAGTACTTGCTTGTTTCTGGGTTGAAAAACTTTGCGTGATGCAAAGTTTTTGGTTCAAATTGAGCTCATGATGTCTTCTCTAGACTTGTTCATCACCGCAGCCTTTGGTAGGTGTCAACCAGTTCGGTTTGATTCGAAAAAACCGAACCAAACCGAACCGTTAGAAAAAAAACTTGAACCGAACCAAATGAGGCCCGAACCGAATACGGAACCCGAACCGAATACGATTCGGTCATTAGGTGCGATTCCATTTTTTGATTTTGGTTTTTCTATTTTCTTTTTCGGTTCTTTTCTTTCATTTTTTGGCTGGATGAAGCTCATGTACCTCCCCTCCCGGTGCTTCCCTCCCATGGCCGTATGACGGCAAAGGATCGGACAACAGCCAATCATTTATGTCCTTCAGGCATTTGATGAAAGCTCATCAAAGAAAACCTACGGACACAGTCCTCTTTTTTTTGCTTTCGAGAAACATAATTACATGTATCATAGCTAATTATTACTGCCTTACGCATGCTGTCCAAAAAGCATTGCACCAACCCCAAACAAATCACTTTTTTGTTTTTCTCCGTCCAGCCCAAAAATGAAAGAAAAGAAGCCATTTTCTTTGGATGTTGTTCTTTTATATCTTGTTCCTCTCAATGACACCAAACAGCATGTAACAGATACCAACCAAAAAAAAAAAAAAGACAGTCCGTCCAACAAAGAAACCCATCTCTTTCGGCTCCCCCCGCAATTACCACGAAGGCCACTATGAGCTGCAGGACTCACCGAGGCGCTGTGAGCCCTGCAGTTCATGGCGCTGTACTCGAAGGTGTTGAAAGTCTTCACGATCCTGCCTTCGGCTCCGCCCGCAATCACCACGAAGGCCACTATGACTGCCCAAACTGTTACTCTGTTCATCCCCTGCGACTGAAGAAAACCAAGAAAATGAAACCTCTTTTCTCATTCTTTGATTATTATTATCATTAATAAACATTTTTTTGGAACATGATGAAACTTGAAGAGACTCGAGTTCAGAAGAAAATAAAGATTTAAGGTATATTATTGAATTAGAAGAGGATTTGCGATTTTTCTTTTACCTGAGTTTTCATTGGGGACTTTGCTGAGCTCCATGTTTGGTAGAGAGAAAACTGGAGAGGTCTTTTGCAGAGGGAAAGAGACAATCTCTCTACCAATGTGTTTGGTTAATGGTTTGATTTATATCAGTTTTTCGGTTCGGTTCGGTTCGGTTCGGTTAACTAATAAAACCAAACCGATAAAAAAATTTGGTTTTTAATGAGAACCGAACCGAAAAACAGAATTTTTGGTTCAGTTCTGTTCGGTTTTCAGTTCGGTTCTTGACACCCCAAGCTTTGGGTTCTTTTTCTGAGGTACTTTGAATCTTTGATTACCATGCCCTTGATCGTCATGATGTTGCTAGAACTGAAACTGCTCGAGCTTTCCGCTTTCAACTATTAGCACATCTCTGTCGGCAAAACTTTTGAGGGCCAGCATGTCCTCTGTGCTTCTCGAATGACTTCAACCCTGAATCTTGTGATAGGAAGGGGGTAAGGAAGAAAACTTTGACGATGGCTTGACGTGCTTGTATTCCACTTTCAGGTGGAGCTTTCATGGGAGCAATTGCGGGTGCTTTAGCTGGTCGAGCATCTAATCACGGTCTCATATTAGGAGCCATTGTTGGAGCGGTGGAAGTTTGGGAAGCGTCCCGTGCCTATTGGTATCAAGAGCAAACAGTTGTACGCGGCACGTCGTCTATGGTTAGTTGATAAAATCAGTATCCTTATCAAATCTCTCTGGTCGTGCTTTGTAAATTTTCCCCAGTCATAGTTGGATTCCTATCCGTTCTTTTTTTTTTCTTGGGTTACATAGCCCGCATTCTTTGCTCACTAGCGTGCTGTTCTAGTCATCTCGGTACTTCATTATGTTCAACTTAGTACATTGGGAATATAATTGTGTGTCCAAAGAAAGATCAGCAGTCAATTAAGATGTGCAACAGTGATTATCTTCTCTTGAAGCTTAGCACGCGTGCTGCAAAAGCTGCTTTGTTTTTTAAAGAACATACTCTTCACGATGAACATCTTTTTCCCTACTCTCTCTAGAGCTGAAAGATGCATTAATTAAGTCTTTTGGTAGGTAGCATTCTCTTGCATAACTAGTTAGATCAACTGCACTACCTTTTGAGTCCAGGCTGACTTCATAGAGGAGCTACCCGTGCGAGGTTTGCAGAGGATCAATTTGAACCGGCAATGTTAACTCCTTACCATTGGCAGGTCTTCCCTCTCCTTTCCACTGTGTAGCAAAAATTGCCATATGCATCTGAATAATCTCGACATATGGACACCTGCCCACTTAATCGAATGGCTTGTATTTTTTTTTTCTTTTTTATGTTTAAACTTTTTTAGCTGGGGTCAGTTGTACAAGTAAATTTCAGGTAAACCTTCCTAATAAATTTAAAAAATGATTCATCTTTGCAGGCAAAACCTCTCTTAAGTTGCAGCTGCATAGCAACAGTTATTAGGAACGATGGGCAGTAATTCTGATGTAATAATCATGGCTAAGTTATTGGAATATTTATTGAGATAATTAGGTTTATTGAGAACACTTCATAAGAAAACAACATACCGTTTGTTTGCCATCTCATAATGTTGGAAGAAAGGATTTGCAATAGTTGTTTCGCATTGTTAAGTGATTTTAGCGCCTATGGTTTAGGCTGTAAAAGTTGCAGTTCAGATTTTGCGACCTCGTTTCATCCTTAGACGAAAGCTCTTATGATAAAAGTGCCTTATTCCCACTGATGTTTGGGGAGCTTGGGGCTTAACTAATGCATATGGTGGAGATTAAATCCGCGAACTTGTTTTGTTGGAGCGAGCAGGTGGATGGTGATAGTAGGAGCTTCATTGAAATTCGTGATGTATATGATGAGTTAGTATTTAGTGGATTGTCACAAGATGCTCTGAAGAGACTGCCGTCTCAGGTCATCATGGAAGACATGAAGACAATGCAAAGCATTTGCTGTGCAATATGTTTGCAGGTTAGTTTCTCATAAGATTTATATGTTAAATTTGATTATTGCTCGCATGGTCACTATTTAATGCGCAGTTATTGCTCGTGTCCTACCATAGAATATTGAAGTTGGAGAAACTGTAAGGAGCTTACCCCGTTGCCACCACATGTTTCACTTGACATGTGTTGACAAGTGGCTTGTTAGGTGTGGTTCATGCCCTGTTTGCAGACAGAATGTTAACTGTAAAGCTCCTCGCATCTCATAGAGGATGTAATTTGGATCGGACGACAAAACTTTAACACCTACCTGCTTAGTGTGCTTTAATCGAGGCACTTGTGGAGGCCTGAGGCCTTTGCTGTGGTAAAACTGGTGGTTTTCATGAGCGCTCTCATGCAGCACTGCCCTTTGGTCCTGTGATGTGGCTGCTCCATCATGGCAGTTCTTGCATAATGGATGAATGTCTATGGAAGATATTACATTTCTAGATTAACATCTGTATATCCCTCCTTCTCTTTGTAGAGACTAGAGAAGTCACAAGGACGTGTTCTGTAGGCTTCCTACTTTTACAGGAGCTTTTTTCAAACTGCTTTGTAGATAGTAATACATCAAGAATCTTTAGCTCTCTAGTTAGCCTGAGGAGATCAGTCGCAAAGCTGGAACCATATTTGTAATGAAAGTGTTATGCTTTTTAATGTTTGCTGCAATGGCTGGATTACATGACAATTGTGCATTAAAAAAAATCGGTATTATAGTGATGATCCTCGATATGATTAACGAGGATTTTACTAGCTATGCCAATGTGTAGCTTCTCAGAATTTTGCAGAAGTATATGATGCTACTGTATTTTTGTGGTGTAAGGAAGGCTTAACTAAATTCAAGATACAGTTGCACAACATTATGATTCCATGCTTTGATGGCAATTTTGGCAACAGAATCAGTAACGATGCCAGGAATACAACTTTTCCCTCATAAAACTTTCATACCACAAATTCTGATAACGGAAGAGAAGAAATGAGACACAGAAACTGAAATTTTATTAGTATGACGTTAAACAGGGGATATGCGTTATCGCTATTGTCGTAATGAACCACAACAGAAGATATTATCTGGTGTTGGACTTGGCTTGAGCTACTTCTTGTCAACAGCAAGTCCAGCAATATGACTTATATTTGATTGATGAACTGATGCTACAAGCTGCACATTAGCTGCTAAATATCTGCTGTG
Source organism: Eucalyptus marginata (assembly GCA_014182565.1). Classification (NCBI taxonomy): domain Eukaryota; kingdom Viridiplantae; phylum Streptophyta; class Magnoliopsida; order Myrtales; family Myrtaceae; genus Eucalyptus; species Eucalyptus marginata. The sequence continues at coordinate 28,620,919 of CM024595.1, read as the reverse complement.
TTCCTGCAAAATCAGTAAAGATCAATGTGAGGTATATTGCATTGAAATCCTGAGCTGGGCATGACCATAGCAGATTGAGATGGGGAAACCAAACAGATAGGAGATTGAAAACGTTCATTTAGTTATGTCAATGAAAGAAAGCGAATCCCAGGCAATCAAATATTAAGTACTTTCTCTCAGAAGATACTGATGTTAAACAGTTTCAGAGATCAATCATCATAAGAGTAGTGGGTAAATAGATGACATGGAATGTAGCATACACTAGCTAAAATGCTCAGGTCCCATAATCTGCTTTAGATCTCAAGAATGTCTATTCAGACGGCAACAGCTACAGGCCTTTTGCTGGTTTTGATCCCTCTAATAGCTGTAAGAGATTCATTTCAAGCCATCAGATTAGTCGAAGTAGATGAAGCAAAAGACGCAGGCAAATGGACACAAAACTTCCGATTGCGGAAGAGGTCCGAGGTTCCGACCTTCAGCATAATCTTTAGCTCCAAAGACAGCTGAACCAGCAACGATAGCATTAGCTCCTGCTTCAATAACCTAGCAGCCAAGAGAGCAGATATACTGAGTTTGCAAAATTTATTCAAGGGGAAACAAGAAAGAGGCAGCCTGTAAAATCATTCTCACATATAAGATTTAAGAGACGCTCAGTTTAAGTTTAAGATACTATTCTACTAACCGGACTACTTTCCTTTATCAAACACTCCCTATCTAGGGAATCTTCTGTGATGGGTTTAAACTAATCACATTACAACTTTTGGTTATCCTTAAAATGTTTCAGGCAATGGCCCTTGGCAAGGAGTAGTATTCGAATGAAAACTCGATATAACACATTAGGAAAAGGATCGGAAGTTCAATAGGAGCACCTTATACGCATTTGATGGGCCAACACCACCATCTACTTCGATCCAGGGATTGACGCCCTGTTAGAGAGCACAGGTCAGTCCATCATCAACTTGGCAGCACATCCCAATTAAATGACAATCAGTAAATAATAGAGCTCGCAAAAAGAACAGTGACGGTGTGCAATACCTTCTCTAAGCAGAGTCTCCTCAAGTCGGAGATTTTCTTTACTTGGCTCTCAATAAAACTCTGCCCACCAAAGCCAGGGTTCACCGACATGATCAAGACTAGGTCAACGACTGTTTCACAGAGAGATGTGCCCCATCAAGTTAGACATTTCAATCTTCCAGCAAGAGTTCAATGTTTCTGTCATTGTCATCCTCTAGAATGTGAACATAATAGAAAGTAATGTGTAGTCTCAAGGCACCATTGTGTACACATAAGTCCTTTGACGCGAAATTACCATATGGAACACGACCATTATATCTTCCAAATGAATCTGTCACATCGAATGATGCCTAAATTGTCAAATTTGACTTTATGCAGCATCGCATATTATCTGGGGGTCTTTAGCAATCAACACTTTTAATAACTAGAATTTTCTTAATACCACAATATGCTTCTCATGTTGACTAGGCAACTTCTGTTTGGTTATCACAAAAGTGAAGAAAGAATCTGGACACGCATCAAAAACTGATAATCATGATCTCCCGAGACAAAGCAGCCATTCTGAATTTTCACCTCCAGATATCAAGGCAAAAGGAACCATAAAGAAAGAGAAAATGTAGACGGTGAACTCACCATCAAGGACAGGCTCCACAGCGCTTAATGGCGTGGCAGGGTTTAGAACAACTCCAGCTTTCGCGCCTAGACTTTTTGTCTGAAATATAAAAAACAGAGCTCAGAGAGGAGATTGAGGCTAGAGAGCGCCAAACAATTTTCTGGATACTGTTTATGCAGATTACTCAAAGCATGATTTTTCTTTTAATCAGTTCAATTTCCATCTGCACGACATGTGCTAAACATGATAAGATGAAGTTCTCACTTGATTGAGTGTGCGATGCAAATGTATGGTGGCTGATTGCTCACAATGGACACTGACTATGTCCGCTCCAGCCTTGATGAAATCTGGTACTCGCTGTTCAGGTTCCACAATCATCTGCAATGATGATCTTCTTAGCGTTCACTTCCTGTTCCCTTTTTCGTTTCAATTTTGGAAAAGTTCCCAAACACAAGTGGGGAGGATACCAAATGCACATCTAGAGGAAGATCAGTCACGGGCGCAAGGCATCTACGACAAGCGGTCCAATGGTAATATTCGGAACAGAAACGACCATCCATGACATCGACATGGATCCAGTCACAGCCCGCCACATCCACTGCTTTTACCTAGACAATACACCGGTCCAAACAGCGTCACACGAAGAGATAGAATCACACAACCTCAGTTAGTCAAAGCAATTTCCTAGTCCTAAAAGATGTCAGAAAGATAATTTTTTAGCCGCCAAGATAGGAAGATTTATCATGCTATCTTCACTCATATGCAGTTGTCTATTGCTATAACTCAGTAATGGAAGTGTCTGCCATAAGAACTCAAGATAAAAGGAGAACCTGTTCTCCTAGTTTAGCGAAATTTGCTGAGAGGATCGATGGAGAGACAATGATGTCGCTTTTCGAGAATTTATCTACTCGAGCAGTCGCCCTTACGACAGTTTGGATCCTTCTCCTACACACAACAGAAAGTGGCAAAAGACATCAGCCATTGAAAAGCATGAATGAAGCCCCCAAAAGCACACGACCTTTAAAACCTGAAGCTCCAAGAACGTGGAAAGCGCATACATATCTATGGGTCCATTTCAGCGACAATGTTAAACCAAATTCCAGAAAGAAAATGATAGTCATGTTGGCACATAAACAACATCGACACAGGTGCCAATCTGTGTTACCATATTGCGAAATTAGTCAAAATCCCATACCCTTGGTTATCAGAAAGAAACAGAGTAAAGCAATCGCAAATTATCATAAAATTTTACCGGAATGTGAAGAAAGTTAGCGTAATTTTGAGGTTTCAGCTTAAAAAGAACCGAGTCTTGAACAGTCCTTAGAAAGCTAAAGCCAAGAATAGATCCACTTGGCAAATTACACAACGATCTTGATTCTTGATTCTGCCCAGAAAGGATGAATCTTTTATACTCTGATGGTTGAGACTCGAGAGAACAGCACGGTACCTTGTGAAGGTGAGTGAACAGGGCTGATAAAGAGATGGACTTTGAAGCTTAAGGCCCCCACCATTGACGCTGGTCCGAGACTGAAGCGTCGTCGAAGAACACAGCGAAGAAGACGACATTGACATCTCTCTCTCCCTCTCTCTAGATGGTCCACGAATTACAATGCTTCAACGGTCGGGTCGCTGGAGAAAGTTTCGACTTCTCTCTCTCTCTCGCTTCTGCGCCGATCGTTCAGAGGCAGGGAAGAGGAGTGGCAGAAGGAAGTGAAAAACACGTCCGAGGAATTTAGCGAAGACCTTATGTCCTTGACACGTGTCAAAATGATGGGTGGTGGTCGTTTGCTTTATCTGAACCGGTTGGCCTAGGCGGTCTTGCTGACTTCGGAAGTCAATTTCTTGCCCATGAAAAGGTTCTGGATCTTTGGAATATCCAACACAAATAGTATTTTGTTCTGTACATCATTGTCAATGTTATTATTATTATTATTATCACAACACAAGCGCAACAGGCCTTCTGAATTGTTGTAAAAGACATCCAATATGAGACCTTGTACTTTAAAGGTGTAAAGCTTTGAGCTGTTTTGTCTTCAATTCAAGTACATTTTAACTTTGGCTACTACCTTTATATATATGTCAATGATCGCTTACTCTTGTCGTTGTTGGGGACAAAAATGTAGACCCAACAATTTCCATCAGAAGCCTCGAGCCTTGATTTTCTTGATTTATAAAATTAACTATCTCTTTAGAGTAACAGTGCTTCCAAAGAGCTATCAAAGCGATATCCAAGGTGAGATCTTGTATTTTTTAGGCGTAAGCTCTTGACCGATTTATCATTCGATCAAATATAACATTTTAGCTTTAGTTATTACCTCATAAATACATGGTCAGTAGTTACACTTATACTCACTGTAGTGCACAAAATTTACAAATTATAGAGAAAAGGCACAATATACTTTGCAATCCCATTTATCAATCGAGAACGAAGATGTAGATCCAACAACTCCCATCGCCCCGAGTCTCGATGTTCTTGATTTGTGCAATTAATTTACTCCACTTGTTTAGTATCGATAGACGAAGGCATTGACCCTTATGGTCGGGGTGGCAAGGTTGCTGCCTCATAATCAAAAATTGAAATGTTGGAAAGCAAAGACCATACACAACAGTGGATATATTTATAGCATTTACCCTGTTTGCTACGTCACAACCTAACGATGAAACGATAGAAAAGTCATGGGATGGCGTAATTCCAGAAACGAGGCTTGACGTGCAGATTCAACCACTCCATCTCATCTTTAATCAAAAGACAACACGACTCTCAGTCAAGCTCTGCTCAATACAAACCAAACCTTATTAAAAATACAATCTTTAAAAGACTGGCGTTGACTCTAGCTCCGGCGGAGGAGCCGATCTGACCCTTGTCGGCTAAGCGTCCTTCTTGCTCGGTGCCTTGCTCTGCCACTGCTTCATCTCGGCCTCTATCTTCAGTTCCACGCTTCGGTTGAACCCCGGATACGGCTCGTACCCACAGATCGTCTGCAGAACCTGCAAGTCGAATTTTTGTCGAGCACCCTCTGAGAGCTGTGAACTTAAGGATCGATGGTTGCGTTCAAAGAAGAAGAGCGAGAGAAACTTGCCTCGAGCAGGACGAAGAAAGGAGCCATCACGAATGCTTGCGCCACGTTGCTCGAGGGGGCTCGTTTCTGCGGACCGATTCGATGAGACGTCCGTGATTATGCAGACGATGTATAGGAAGGGAGATACTACCAAGAATACAAACTCACCTCGAACACTCCGTGGCCTATGGACTGGCCGGCCCAGCATATCACTTGCAACGCCAGAAAGAACTGCACTCAAGATGGAGTTTTCCCTGAGTATTGACCACAAGGTATCGAGCAAGCAAGCTGAGCAAGGAGGAGAAAAAAAGAAGCGTCACGGACCTTCCATGCCAGAGAGAAGCCGAGCTGCTGCGCGAGCAGGCTAGCTCCGACCCAATAGGCGAAGCAGAGCAGAGCGGCCAGAGACCCGGCTTTCCAGTCCAGGCACACGTAGGTGACGGCGTAGATGAGGGCGAGGAGGAAGCCGAAGTTGAGGAGCAGGCCGTGGCTGGTCAAGAAGTTCTCGGGAGGGAGGCTGAAGAAGGGGCTGAAGATGGGAGGGGTGAAGTAAAAGAGGACGAGGAAGGAGAAGAAGAGCGGCCACACGAAGAGGGTGTGCATCAGGACGTTCACCCGGTTGCGGTGGTACGCCTCGAAGAACGCGTAGTGCTTCTCGAGATCGAACATGCCCTTGATCCCCATGGAAGCGACTCTCTTCTTCTCCGTTCTTCTTCTTGTTCTAGTGTTTTCTGGGGGAGAGATTGGTGATCGCGGGTGCGTGAAAGTTGGTGCTAAAAAAGAAGGGGAGAAAGTGCGGGCGTGCGTGGACGTCTGCGCCGCGTTAGAAAGCAAAAGAGGAAGGCAGAGGAGCGAAGGTGGACTGCATGCAAACCCAGAGAGCAAAGCAACCGCAGATTCGAAGATGAAAAAGCTTTGCCGAGGCTGGCCGCTTTTTATAGGGACCATCTACTGGTCTCTTTGGAAATTTTTTAACAGCCTCCGTCCACGGCTTAGATCACGACGAAGATAAAGTTATGATTGAAAATGATTTCTAAAGATAATGTTTATTTTTAATAATGAAATGCAGATTATTAAGGAAAATAAATTTGATAAAAGGGAAAGTTATCGAAATATAACTAGAAATCCTACAAAATGAATATGAAATTTATGACATTTTAGAAATTAAGGAACACGTAAATCAAAAATTTCCGTAAATATATTTGCACGTTGTTCTACATCATATCACAAAAAGGAAACCTTATTGGAAATTTTTGCTTTTTTATTCCCAAAGTTCTGGATATTATATTGGTTTATTCTAATAAAGCTCAGTAAATGGCTGTAGATCTGGAGTTAGCTGTAGATCAGATCTGCTCCGTCCGTGCAAAGCCCTCTTGCCGCCTTTCCATGCACCTGCTTCGGTCAAATCAAGTACCGTTAGCAACAAATGCGGTCAAAGGGTCAAACCTGCGACCTGTGTTGTGGTGTGCTGTGCATGGTCGTTCGGTAGGACTAGGATGTTCGGATTGGCCATTTATTTATGGGAAAAATGCGCGTGAGAGTTTGAATAATCGTCGGCACCCGGGAATGGTACGACCTGCATGTTGATTTTTCCAACTACTTCTAGTTTGTTCTCGCTCGAGCTTACATCACATGCTTCATCGTTTTCTCTCACTTTAGCTGCGTAGACTTGGACTTCGGGGTCAATGATTATACCTTAGAGAATGGTGATAAACGAAGCAAAAACCATCATTTTCTTGACTGAGTAAAACTCGACTGTTTACAGTCAATGTTGCCCTCTTTGCTCTTCCAAATTTCCAAGGCCCTGCTGTAAAAAACTAGTGTTTATCCCTTAAAGAAATGGTTTTTCCAGTACCCTTTTTTTTCCATTGGGAAGGCGAATCGACGTGGTCCAACATGTGACGTGGGTTTGCGCTCCCCACTACGTGGTCGTCACGGTGGGCAACGCAGCTTCAGACATCATGCAGGACAATTTGGCGGCTGGCGTCATACCTTGGACGAAGCAAAATTCAAATCTGGGCTTGGTGCGGTTGATTTGCTCCCCGCAGAGTTGCGTAGTAAAGCAGTGTGAACGGGAATAGAGTAGAGCTGCACAACCAGATGGAAGAATATTGCAGGAAATGAGCTGGCCAAGAACCTTCCAACAAGGTTACCCCAAAAAATAATGGACTTTTTTTTCTGGTGCTTGATCTTTGTTTTTTGGTTTTTACCACCTTCTCTTTATATTCTGTGTCATACCCAGCAGCCACCTGCTACCAACATCTTTGTTTAATTTGATGTTGTTGACCCCAAGGAACATCCAACTGTACTTATCATCGTTTGTGAGGGGCACATCACCCATAAAAATGTAAGAAATCGATTCGTAATAAGATACTGTTTAGTACGCATGTGGAAGTTATCAAGATGTTCTCAATGTTGCATACAAGTTCACCATTTTGTGAAGTTTTTAAGTGGTTTTAAGACAGAGACAGAGCGAGACATAAGATTCTGTGGAACAGCACACCTTCATATGCTGTGCAATTTCATTGTCGGAGCTCGCTCAAACAGAAAGAGGTCACGAAACAAGAAGGAAAAAACAAAGCAGAAAGCAAAGGAGTTTGAAATTGCTTGAACTAATTGAACTAATATTCCAAGAAGTTGTCCGGTGGACTTCATCCCCGAAGACTTGACTTTACCATTTCACTCATTTTCCCTTACGCCTGTCGCAGTTGCCAATCCACTCGTCCCTGGATCGGACAAACGCGTAAATTATGCCGTGTGCAATAACTTCTTCTCTTTGAAGAAGTCAAATGTATTGGTTTGGAATATCAAGCGACAAGGACTGCACGCCTTTGGCTAAAAAATGAAAATGAAAGGACAAAAATTGGGACTGAGATGGCCCATGCAGGTCTCGAACCTGCGACCTTCGCGTTATTAGCACGACGCTCTAACCAGCTGAGCTAATAGGCCTTGATGCCTCAATCCACTGGGAAAATTTGATTGTTTGATAAAACAGATATATATCCGTTACTGCTCTGCTGTTTCGAAGGGTGGACGCAAATGGTCTCCTTATCCATTTCCTCCCGGACATCATAAGGTGCCGGGCTTGAGATAAGGGGCCATAGAAACGATACGATTTTCACTCTTCTGGATTCAAGAGGGAACGTCAAAAAAATGGCGGATGCAATGAGGGGCTTCGCCATCGCCAATCCGACGCACCTTCATGGTCACATCCTGAAGAGAAGATTGGACATGAACCCATCTTCAAGAATGGTACGTTGTTTACCTTTTGATATGTGGAAGTTATATGCCATAGTTGTCGGATATTTTCTGGGATTCCGGTTTGGCAGTGATTGAGCCGGGAACTAAAGTTAGCGACTACAGTGAGACTGGCCATCTGGGCGACCAGGATTTAGGAGATTTCTTCATTGTTCTGACGTAGTTGTGGGTCTTGAATTTGAAGCTTGAAATGAGGAGGAGCAAAAGGGCCTCTCTTTGTAAAGTGAATGCCTTCCCAGATTGGACTCTGATGGCAGTTCTAGTCGAGCAGGTTGAAGGCCAGAGGGAATTCATTAGCAACAAGTCAATATGGCACCTTAGTGATAAAGCCCTGAAGAGTGTTTGTGAGTGTTTCTAGGTCATTCGAGTTCAAGTTCGACTCATCTGTATCTTATGTCATTGTTTTACTTCTACATACCTTCCTATTTGCCGTTGATTTTGTAGATACTTTCTACATCATGTTCACTTGTTGGGGATGCTTGTTCTTTGGCTCCACAAAAGTAAGATACTCTATAAGTAGAACTTCTTTTTTCGCTTTTCTGATGCTGTGAGTTTTGACATACGCGTCTGACGTCCTGAGAGAATTCTTTAGGATCCATACTATGATTCGGAAGAATACAGGAAAGATGGAGGAGATGGTACTGGTCACTGGGTTTATGAAAAGGTGCGCTACTCTTCGACCACTGATCTTGATTGATCACCTTTTTTCTCGTTTTTGTTAGCGCAACACTCACCTACTTCACATGGTAACGGAAAAGGCTCCTCCTTTTTTCCAATGTTCTACATCTGAGAACAAGTGGGAAGCTGAAAAATGAACTTTACATTAGACATGCTCATAGTGATCAAGAAAAGGTTACTATGTCTGCAATTCACAAGGGTAATAGCTTCGGCTCAGGAGTGCAAAGGACTAGTGGCAATTGAAGAGTTAATTATCATCTTTGGTGAAAGTCTAATCCAGATTAGAACAATCTTTACCTAGACTAGTACAGCATTGGTTTCTCTTGCATAATTTGCCTGCCGAATAATGACCAATTAGTGAAGGAGCACGCATTTCTAGTATGGGAAAGAGTCAATAGGGAAGATAGAGAGAATTGGCCTTTCTTTTGGGGGGTTCCTGGATTTGATTACCGCAATTGCAGTAAGATCGGTCGTCTTCAATCTGAGATTTGGTATTTAACTTACCGCATGTTCAATCTAGATGTCCCCTTCATTCAAGGAGCCAAATGAAATATTTTTACTTACTGAAATTTGTGCTATGCAGCAAGAAGACATTGAAGAATCAGCCAGAGCAGAGCTATGGCGCGAGGAGCTGATCGAGGAGATTGAACAAAAGGTAGGAGGGCTTCGAGAGCTGGAAGAAGCTGGAAGAAAATAGGAGCTGTAATCTGAGTTTCCCAGCATGACATACTCCAAATCCAGTCATAGCGATTCCTTTTAAATTCACACCTTGCAGATATCATTGTATATATTGTTTGATCTTTGGATGATCAATGAGTACACTACAAAGATCATGATCAGCAGCACGATAACAGATTAAAAAAATGCGATATGGGGACTAAGGAAGACATGAGATGGAATAATATGCACATCTACAAGCAACCATCTACCAATAATCAAACTAGCGACATTGATATGAAAATTCAATTGCCTGACAGCCCGGACAGAAGTTTTAATTTCTCGATTTTAGAGTAAAGGCAGAGCTTTAACTTGAGCTTAGAGACTGACTGTAAAATAAGCTTCAGCAACCACATCTAATGAACACGAAGTTTCTCTGAAATTCAATTGCACAGCGCTACTTGACCCTTTTGGTACTGTACCTTCACATACCAGCAGATTATCATATTCACAGTAATAGTAGTGGATGTGATTTTCTATTATTCACAACAGCTTAACTAATCTCAAAAGTATTCAACTTGGGTAGAATGAAGAAATCCATGGTGGTCCGGCATATGATCAAAAAGATTGCACCATACAGAATAATCATACAACTAGGCTTCATTGACAGCACTGTGATTTTGACTCACTTACGAAGGTGCTTAGCAGAGGGTTGCCGATGGGCTTCTTGTTGTAGGATTAGTTTCCTTTCTCCTTTTCTCCAGTTTTACAGCAAATGTGATCATAAGCGTCTTACTGCCATTGAGTTGCGACAGGTAAATGACCAGGCTCGAGGAAGTACTCATTCAAAATGATATGCTTTATTGCTTAAGTCTCTGGTTTCAAAGAGATGATCCTTTGTGATGTGGACATCGAGCCATATCGAGGAGGAGGTCTTGGGGCCGACCCATTTGCATTCCTACTCTGGTTCGATCACTCGAAATACGGCCAAAGAATTTAGGCAGTTGTTGGTGTCATGTTCGTGATCTTCAGCGTGGAGATAACCTTGGATCAAATCTTGAAGAATCTTGGAAATCTTGGCGCAATTTGATTATATGGACACCAAATATTTGACCAAAGATATATAGATATATATTTATAGAGAGAGATATATATATATATATATCTTTGTTTAGGAATATTCTGAATATGACGCATTATATTTCTAGGGTTGGTTTTAGGGTTTGTGTGATGGCTAGAAAGTTCTTATATATAAGACCTGACCGAATTTCTTTGGGGACGGATATATATTTTACTTTGAGAAATAATCGAGAGATTCTCTTTACCTTCTCTTTTGAGGACTTGACCTAATCAAGATTCCCTCAGTGACGGTTGATTTGACTTATCGAAAATGCGAGATAGCGAATTGCTTTTTCGTTCGTGGCCTATAACGTTGGTTGGTTGACACGTGTTCGTCAACAGTCCACGTTCATACCGATGGTTGCCAATCACGAGGTTTGATTGGAGGTCGAGGTTTGCAATTCGCAACATCTAGGCCTTCGTAGAACGATCCTTCCGCAGCAATTCACATCAGTTTGGTATCGAGCTTGCTTCTACAAGGTCTATTTATCTTTAATTTTCTATTTATATTCAGCAATTTGATATTTATTGAGCTAGGGTTTCGATTCTAGCCAATTTAGGGATCTGATTGGTTTTGTGCTTCCATACGTAGTTGTTTGTCTGTTAGTTTTAATTTTTTTCCTAGCATCTTAAATTGTATCCGAGTTCGTCAAAAAAAAAAAAAGAAATTTCTTCAAAAAAAAAAAAAAGAAAGAAAACGCACAAAAAAAAAAAAAGTGCGCAAAAAAAAAAAAAAAATTCGGCAAAAAAATATAGCCAAAAAAAAAAATCAAGAAGGCGACTCGTTTGTTAGTGGACCGAATTGAAACAAAATCAGTAGTGATTTGCATTTCAATTGGAATTTTGAAAGTTGTACTTGTTGGTTTGAAATTGTTACTTGCTGAAACAAAATCAATAGTGATCTAATCTTGTCTGATTAGTTTGATTGATTTTCGTGAGGGGGTTGAGAGATAGGTTTTGAGTCCAATAAAGAGCTTGTGAAAAGAGAATACGAGAGGAAAAAGGCAGGAGTGTGTGAGTTTAATTGAGGAAAAAAAGAAGCCTAGACTTGAGTTAAACACGAGGGGAGTGACAAACACCTTGAGAGAAACACGTGAGGGAGTGATTGGTGAGGATTTTTGTGACTAACGTTTATTTGCAGGTCTAAAATATGTCGCGCGAAGAAAGCGTGAATCAAAGGGAGGTTGACTCCATACGAAGGGATGAAGCGCTCATGGAAAGCATCCAACAATTGAGGGTCGTAGTGGAGGAGCTTAGTGGCCGAATGATGGGGAATGGCATGAGGGTTGATGGTGACCGAGAGATACCTCGAGGAAGGCCGCAGCATCAACGAGATGCCTCTAGAACACAACCTAGAAGACAGCGGCATTATGATGATGATGAGGCTGACATGGAGGATGATCGAGATGCTCGATTTGGAAGGTGGAATGGAGCCCGAGGGTTTAGACATCGAGAAGATAATGAACTTGGCAATATCAAGATGAAGATTCCTTCTTTCCAAGGAAAGAATGATCCCGATGCGTATCTAGAGTGGGAGAAACGCATGGAGATGGTATTTGATTGCCAACGATACTCCGAGCTCAAAAAGGTAAAAATTGCAGCTGTTGAATTTACTGATTATGCTATAATTTGGTGGGATCAACTTGTGACTAGTAGAAGGCGCAATGGTGAAAGACCGATAGAGACGTGGGATGAGATGAAAGCGGTGATGAGGAGGCGTTTTGTGCCAAGTCATTACCATCGAGATTTATTTCAAAAGTTACAAAATCTTACACAAGGCAATAAGAGCGTGGAAGAGTATCACAAGGAGATGGAGATTGCCATGATCCGTGCTAATGTGGTGGAGGATCGTGAGGCCACAATGTCAAGATTTTTGAGTGGTTTGAGTCGAGACATAGCAAGGGTAGTGGAGCTGCAACACTATGTTGAATTGGAGGAATTGGTGGACAAAGCCATCAAAGTTGAGCGGCAATTGAAGATGGACCGAAATCACAAAAGTGGAGGAGGTTCAAATCAAAATTGGAGATCCAATTGGAAGAGAGATGAAAAGCCAAATTGGAGAGGAAACAACACCAAAACCGAAACCTCAAAGGAGAAGGAGAGGGACGGTAAAGTTGGAACGAATCCGGCTTCGGTAAAACCGAAAACCCTAACACTAGAACTCGTGAGATTAAATGTTTTAAGTGTTTGGGCAGGGGTCATATGGCGAATCAATGCCCTAATAGGAGGGTGATGATCATGACTGGACATGGTGATGTTGAGTCCGAAAGTGAGAGGGAAGAAGAGGATGACGAGATGCCACCGTTGGAGGATTGTAGTGATGGAGAAGTGGCTATAAAAGGAGACTTATTGGTGGTTAGGCGTTCTCTGAGTGTGCAAGTAAAAGAGGAGGAGCATCATCAACAAAGAGATAACTTGTTTCATACAAGATGTGTGGTGAATGGTAAGATCCGTAGTATGATAATTGATGGAGGTAGTTGTGCGAATGTGGCAAGTTGTACTATGGTGGATAAGTTGGGTTTGAAAACGACAAAGCACCCTAGGCCTTATAGACTTCAATGGTTAAATGATAGTGGTGAGGTGAAGGTGTCGAAACAAGTTCGAATTCCATTTGAGATAGGGAAATACAAGGATGAGGTAGAGTGTGATGTTGTACCTATGCAAGCGGGTCATGTCTTACTTGGAAGACCATGGCAATATGATCGAAAGGTACATCATGATGGATATACTAATCGTTATTCATTGGTGATGAATCAAAAGACTTATACCTTGGTACCAATGACACCTAGTGAGGTGTATCAAGATCGATTAAAGTTACAACGAGAAGCCGAGAGAGAGAGAAAAGGTGAGAAATCGAGGGCTTGCGTGGTGTGTCTGAGACGCAAGGAAAAGGAGAGGCCGAGAGAAATATTGTGGTAAAAACCAAGGAAAAAAAAGAGAGGAAAGAAAAGAGGCAAAATAATTTTTATGCAAAATCAAGTGAAGTGAGGAGAGCCTTAGTTCTAGATCGACCAATGCTTGTACTTGTGTACAAGGAGGTTTTGTTTTCTACTAACGATCTTGACCCAAGTTTGCCTAGTCCTATTGTGTCTTTATTGCAGGAATTTGAAGACGTCTTTCCTGATGAACTTCCAGGAGGGATACCACCGATTCGAGGCATAGAACATTAAATTGACTTGATTCCTGGTGCGCCATTACCTAACCGACCCGCATATCGAAGCAATCCCGAGGAGACAAAGGAACTTCAGCGGCAAGTTAGTGAACTATTGGAGCGAGGGCATGTGAGAGAGAGTCTTAGCCCGTGCGCCGTCCCTGTTTTGTTGGTGCCAAAGAAGGATGGAACTTGGCGAATGTGTGTCGATTGCCGAGCAATCAATAATATTACGGTAAAGTATCGACATCCTATTCCTAGGTTAGATGACATGTTGGATGAGTTGCATGGTTCTTGCATTTTCACTAAAATTGATTTGAAAAGTGGCTATCATCAAATTAGGATGAAAGAAGGTGATGAATGGAAAACTGCATTTAAGACCAAGTATGGGTTATATGAGTGGTTAGTCATGCCATTTGGATTAACTAATGCACCGAGCACGTTTATGCGACTTATGAATCATGTTTTGCGTGCTTTTATTGGTCGATTTGTGGTTGTCTATTTTGATGATATCTTGATATATAGTCAAAGCCTTGATGACCATATTAAGCATGTGCGAGCTGTCTTGCAGGTTTTAAGGATCGAACAATTATACGCTAATCTAAAGAAGTGCTCTTTGTTACCAACAAATTAGTATTTCTAGGATTTGTTGTTAGTGCTGATGGTATACAGGTTGATGAAGAAAAGGTCAAAGCAATTCGTGAATGGCCAACGCCTAAGACAGTAGGAGAGGTGCGTAGCTTTCATGGATTGGCGAGTTTCATGGATTGGCGATTTGTGAGAAATTTTAGCACCATTGCCGCACCTTTAACTGAGGTTATCAAGAAGCACGTGGGTTTCACGTGGGGAGAAGAGCAAGAGAAAGCATTTAATTTGCTAAAAGATAAGTTAACTAATGCTCCTTTGTTATCTTTGCCAAATTTCAGTGCTACTTTTGAGATAGAGTGCGATGCTTCTGGTACAGAATTGGAGCCGTGTTGATGCAAGGAGGGCGTCCCATAGCTTATTTCAGCGAAAAATTGAGTGGAGCAACATTGAATTATCCTACCTATGATAAGGAGATGTATGCTTTAGTGCGAGCTTTGGAGACTTGGCAACATTATTTATGGCCAAAGGAGTTTGTGATCCACACCGACCACGAGACCTTGAAGTACTTGAAAGGGCAGCAAAAGTTGAATAAAAGACATGCCAAATGGATGGAGTTCGTTGAGACTTTTCCATATGTGATCAAGTACAAGAAAGGTAAGGAGAATGTGGTAGCCGATGCACTTTCTCGAAGGTACGCGATTCTAACTATTTTAGAAGCAAAGTGTCTAGGTTTTGAGCATATCAAGGGCTTATATACTGATGATGATGACTTTGGGAGAGTATATGAAGCATGTGAACACGCTGCATTTGATAAATTCTATAGGCATGAAGGTTATCTTTTCCGTGAAAACAAACTATGTTTGCCTAAGTGTTCTTTGCGTGAATTGTTGGTGCGAGAAGCGCATAGTGGTGGTTTAATGGGACATTTTGGCATTAGTAAGACTTATGAAGTACTACATGAACATTTTTATTGGCCACATATGAAGAGAGATGTTACACGTGTCTGTGAGAGATGCATTGCTTGTAAGCAATCAAAGTCTACAACTAAACCGCATGGCTTGTATACACCATTACCTATTCCAACGCATCCTTGGACTGATATTTCTATGGATTTTGTGTTAGGATTGCCTAGATCTAAGAATGGTAGAGATTCTATTTATGTGGTTGTTGATCGGTTTTCAAAGATGGCTCATTTTATACCTTGTCATAAAACCGATAATGCATCTCATGTTGCTGATTTGTTCTTTAGGGAAGTTGTACGTTTGCATGGCATGCCTAGATCGATTGTTTCAGATCGAGATTCTAAATTTCTTAGCTACTTTTGGAAAACATTGTGGGAAAAATTAGGAACACGGTTGTTATTTTCTACTACTTGTCATCCACAGACCGATGGTCAAACCGAGGTAGTTAATAGAACTTTAGGGGTATTGTTGCGAGCTATTATTAAAAAGAACATAAAATCTTGGGAAGATTGTCTACCACATGTTGAATTTGCATATAATAGGAGCATGCATTCTGCTACTAAATTTACACCATTTGAGGTTGTCTATGGTTTTAATCCGTTAACTCCGTTAGATTTAACCCCTTTACCTATTGATGAGCGTGTGGATTTAGATGGAGCAAAGAAAGCTGAATTTGTCAAGGTGTTACATGAGAAGACGCGCGCAAATATTGAGCGCAAGACTGAGCAATATGCAAGGCAAGCCAACAAAGGGCGTAAGGAAGTGGTGTTTGAACCCGGCGATTGGGTTTGGGTTCATATGCGCAAAGAGAGATTTCCTGAGCAGCGACATTCTAAGTTATTACCGCGAGGGGATGGACCATTCATGGTTTTGGAAAGAGTTAACAATAATGCCTACAAGCTTGATCTTCCAGGTAAGTATGATGTTAGTGCCACATTTAATGTTTCGACTTGACTCTTTTCGATGCCGTGATGATTTGAGGGCAAATCCTTTGCACGGGGAGGGAATGATGTGGACATCGAGCCATATCGAGGAGGAGGTGCTAAGGACCCATTGTCTATTCCTACCGGTTCGATCACTCGAGCGCGGCCAAGCAATTTAGGCAAGCTGTTGGTGTCATGGTTCGTGATCTTCAGCGTGGAGATAACCTTGGATCAAATCTTGAAGAATCTTGGAAATCTTGGTGCAATTTGATTATATGGACACCAAATATTTGACCAAGTCAAATATATATAGATATATATTTATAGAGAGAGAGATATATATATATATATATCTTCTTGTTTAGGAATATTCTAGAATATGACGCATTATATTTCTAGGGTTGGTTTTAGGGTTTGTGTGATGGCTAGAAAGCCTATATATAAGACCGACTGAATTTCTTTGGGGACAGATATATATTTTACTTTGAGAAATAATTGAGAGATTCTCTTTTTACTGTTCTTTTGAGGACTTGACCTAATCAAGATTCCCTTGACGGTTGATTTGACTTATCGAGCGAGATAGCGAATTCTTTCGTTCGTGGCGTCTATAACGTTGGTTGGTTGACACGTGTTCGTCAACAGTCACGTTCATACCGAGGTTGCCAATCACAGGTTTGATTGGAGGTCGAGGTTTGCAATTCGCACCATCTAGGCCTTCGTAGAACGATCCTTCCGCAGCAATTCACATCACTTTGTCCATCCAGGACTAATTTTCTCCGGCGAGTGATACTTTCAACATCGGTATGCATATATAGATCGCTGAGGAAGCAAAGTATTAACCATTGATAGAGAATGAAAGAGTCCATATTAGCTTTTATTTTTCTGTCCACGCCTACCTGGTGCCTCTCCTTGCGGTCGGTTTCCGATTGTACCAGATCGAGTCGGATTCTTTTTCAGAATTAACAAGAATACACAAAAAATTTTGAAGATTGAAAATGTTGAAAGAAAAATGTTGATGGAAAAGAAGAAAGTTCATTAATTTTAGCTGAGAATCAGCCAATCTGGTCCAATGTCATACGCAGAAATAGATCATTGTCAGTATGTGATAAATGTAATGTGGAGACTGAAGATCGCAGGGACAAGAAAACAATCCTGTAAGGACTTCCCCGAGTCAAAAGTCTCAAAGGATCAGCTTGTTTATGAATTGTAACCCAATGATTTACAGATCAAGAAATTCAAAGACGCAATGGCGAAGTACGGGGCTGAGCGATGTAGCATCAGTCCGGCAAAAGGTTTGGATAATTCCGAACTCGTGAAGCTAGCCGGGTGCGGCGAGAAACCGAGAGATCTGCCGTTATGACAGGAAACATCGTCATGACTAGCTTAGAGAAGAGTGGATCTGAGGAGACAGCAGTCACCGGGGTGGGAACTGAAGACAAGAGTCCCTTGATGATAGTTTGAAGGATGCTTCTCAGATTGAGGTGTTTGCTGTGAGATGAGCAGCCCAAGATTGATCTTTAGTAATTGTAGGATGTCAATGTAAATATCTTTATCATCATCTGGTCTTTCCCATGACCAGGGCTTGTGTTCTTTTTGTCATTGAGCCCTGCTTTGTTTTTGTTTGTTAGTTCTATCTCTAGGTTTGGTATTTGTTTATCTGGACAAGGATGAGGTTCAGATCGAGAATCAATTATGATCTGATCCATGATTTGCCAAGAGAAACCATTTACTTTCGTCACATTGTGGCACAAGAGAGTGATTATTATGTTGTTAAGATCAGCCACTTCCATCTATGCAATACTTTTAATGAAATTCTTGATTAATCCCTCGATCGGAAAGCTTTAATTTTTCAAGGTTGACCTCTGCTTCGGCGACAGCTGTTAGATCGAGAAGCTAAGGGGGTGCATGACAAACCAAAATTTTTGTTTTATAAATAATTTTTCTATTCCAGACTTCTTTCTGAAATAGAAATCCGTTTGATAAAATTATTTCATTTTTCTATTTCTGAAATAGATTTGGAATAGAAATCAGAAGTAAAAAATTTCTACTTTTCTATTTCTGGAACAGAAATGAGAAATAAAAATTATTCTCATCGTTCGTCCTTGTTACGAACTGGTCGTCCATCCGTTGCCGCCGACCACTGTCCGCTGGTCGCCAGTTGCCAGCCGTCACCACTGCCGCCGCTCGCCGTCCACCGGTTGCCGATCGCCGTCCGCTGTCCACCCATCGCCAATCGCCGTCGCCCGCCACCATCCGCCGGTTGCCGTCGCCATCCGCCATCCACCCGTTGCCGCCCGCCGCCATCCACCGGTCACCATCGCCGTCGCCACCGTCCGAAAAGAAGAAATTTTGTGTTGTTATCAAACATTTATTTTTATTTAGAAATTTATCTAGAAATAGAAATAAAAAAATCTATTTTTCTTCCATAAATCAATTTATGGCCAGTATCATTTGCACCCTAAGTCGTGTTTAGTAGATGTTAATCGTTCCGGCTCATGCAGGTTATGGCACTGACGGGATTGGAACGGTTCTTGAATTTGGATCTTTTCCGGCTATTTACGTTAAGAAAGAAAGTTCGTACATTGGGCAGATTGGCAATCAAAGTGGCAGTTCGGGCCGAAAAGCTTCTCTTTCGGGGTCATCAATTTGTCTTAAAGCAAGCTAATTTCCACTCAAATAAATAGGGGCGGGAGGTTCCACGTCGGTCCGTGGTTTCGATTATCGTAACCTATAACATAAAACCTACCTATTGAAACCGATTTTTTAGTTTTTGAAATCTAAAACTTTTGGGAACTATTGCTTCGAATTGGATAAAGTAATTGAGTCGGACTTTGAGATATGATATTACTTTCTTTAAGAAATTATTTGCCCCACAATATTGCTCATGGTCACTGAAAAATTTCTTCCACGATTGAACAAAGTCTCAATTAAAAATACTAGATAATAATTTTAATATTTTTCCAAAATCTCTCAAGGAAACAATTGGAAAAAATGAATTGACATGTTCAACATTTAATAGCAAAAATAAGAAGTTAAATTTGAATAGACACAACCTTCCAAGAATTAAAAAGTCATGTCCGAACAGGTACAACCTTCGAGATAATCGTTAGAAACAATAATAAAATTCGGAATAAAATAAATAACAGATAAAAAATAACCGTAACTCCTTCGTGAATAGTTGCACTATTTCAATAGGACACTATGGCTATTTTTTTTTATAAAATAAATTCGAATTTCAATAAATAAAAATAATATTTGTTTATTAGTGTCAAATCTCATCCACATGTGCATTCACATCCTTTCGATGTAGGACAAGGCATCTTGTAATTTGATCTACCAACAAAACTTACTTTGCGTATTTTGAAACCTACGCTATCAATCGTTACAAGGTTGGTTCTAGGATTTATCCGAGAACGAGCTAATTTCTTCTTCTTCTTTTTAATGTTTCATTTCTTTCTTCACTTTTTTTTTCCTTTCATTTTTAATTAAGCAAAATAGAATTGAATGTAACCAAAAAAAAAAAAAAATCCCCAATAGTAACAATCCATAAAAAAAATGAACGCATAAATAAAATAAACAATAATTAGTTCAAAACACGTAATCATGATTTATCGATTTCCAGTCCGACTTTTTGGTTCTTGTTCCCTGTTCAATTCACACCTAAGAAATGGGAAAATCGGGAATTGAACCACATAGTGTTGTTTCCACTTTTTTTATATTCGAGAACCAGATCGGTAACCACGAAAGCCTAAAATCAAACTGGTTCGGTTCCTATGACCAAATTCTAAATACCTTCACCTCATGCCCATCACTACTCAAAATACTATAAGACTTGTTTTATAACCTCTAGTTCTATCCCCTCAAGTCGATTATATTCTTATAGTAAGAATTTGTTTTTAATTCTTTAGTGAAATTGAAAAATTATTTTACGAGAAATTTCGAACTAAACACTATGTGTATTATTGGATGTAATTGGGGCTTGGAAAACATTGGGAGTATTTAAATGACTTAAGTGTATAATCTCTGTTATATTGCTTGATCTATAGTGGAATTCGTCGATGCTCTTCCTATGAATGTGGGTCATTACGATCGAATCACGTAAATTTAGTGTCCGATTTATTTTTTTTATTTTGTTTATTTGATTGTTTAATCACTTGCTTTCCGCAATAACTATACTTTTCTAGATCATAAAGGTGAATGATTATGCTTTCTCTCTTATTAAATTTGGCACCCGACCTCTCTTATTAAATTTGACACTCGACCTCATTGATGTCACTATAGCCTATTTATAGTCGAACCTGTGGCCCTACAATATTGCAATGGGTTACTTTGCTCTTTTTGTTTTAGCTAGTATAATGGATTCATTACTGGAGGTTGTCTTCGTTTGTACATTTGCAGTTTCTTTAGCAATGAATCGTGAAAGATTCTTATCACATTAATTTGTGCTTTTTTGTTTATTTATATGGATATGTAGTTCCTACCAAACAATATATATTTTAGGATATGAAAATATCCAACTTTATGAATGCGATTCAAAAGAGCCACTCAAGTAATTATGGGTAACCCTTTCCCTTCCATGAAAGGATAAAACAAGTCTAGGATACAACAGAATTCTTGAATTTTATATCATATTCTATCAAATCTCATCCTAATGATCGAGATGACTAAACACAACTTTAGAAAATGTATAGAAGTATTTTTGGTTTGACGGACAGACTATTTATAAAGTCACGTAGACATGAAATG
Organism: Eucalyptus marginata; assembly: GCA_014182565.1. Taxonomy (NCBI): domain Eukaryota; kingdom Viridiplantae; phylum Streptophyta; class Magnoliopsida; order Myrtales; family Myrtaceae; genus Eucalyptus; species Eucalyptus marginata. Next base: position 28,600,151 of record CM024595.1, on the reverse strand, counting down.
GAGGAAATGAAGACCCTTAACCTCATGAATAGAATTACTTTATTTCGTCTTCAGACAATCCCACGCGAGTAGTAAGTCCAGTTGAGGTACTACATGGTGACATAGAAATGGATATAGAAAGATATATCAAAATGTAAAGGGTTGGTTCATGAACTGTTTAGAGACCAAGAGCAACTTCACCAGAAGTAGATCACCCTCCTGGCATTTGGGCCACTTCGTCCCGTTTGATCGTTAGGAGAAACTCTTCTCCACGAGTTTTTTGAACTCTCTGAAATCAATCAATCCATCCCCATTGTCATCAAAGGCCTGAATCAAGCCCATGCAATCGACCTCGCAGAGCTGTACAAGGCCCAACTTATGGAAGGCATCACCCAGCTCTCTAGCATCAATGTATCCATCACAGTTCCCATCAAACACATAGAATGCCTCCTTCACTTCCTCCGGACTTGGCCCTTCCTCCTCAAAAGAGCTGCAATTTCCCGGACCCCTATTCTCTTTGAACCTCATCACGGTCGTCGCCACGTGGGTTCCTGAAGATCCCCAGCCTCGCAATCAAGGTTTCCACTTCCGGCCTGGACAGCTCCATGCTCTCCATTGTTTCACGAGTCCCGCGGATTGGAGCGGTGGGAGATTGAGGAGTCGGAACTTCTGCATTTCGGTTCTTACAGTGACGAAAACACATACTCACCATTGAATATAAATCACACACGGTCTCGACTAAGTGTCTGAAGTCCGAGTACAAGGCATGAAGTGATATGATTAAGTCTAGTGGCACTAGCGCCATGATCATGGCAACGAGGAACAAGACAATAATAGATTTTATTTTCAGTGCTTTGTCCATTGTAACTTGGCAATGAGGATGAGAGCACAACCTGTGGAGACTTGGCAATTAGGATAAGGGCAAAACCTATAGAGAGAGAAGAAAGAAGAATAGAGGTAAGACTTCAATTTGGGATGCCACGCTTGGAACACGGACGTTTACTAGTATATGTAGTGAGCCAAAAGGAAGACTCGGGCAGATTGGCATGGAAATTGTGAAGAAGGTGAGGTTCCTCCTCCTTCACAAAGATTCGAACAAAGCTGAGGAAATTTTCAATTTTGTCCGTGTCCCACAATTCAATGCGCTTTGTTTATTGTTTTTTATGATAGCAACCAGAGTTTCCTGGTACTTTACGAGGTCAATTTGCAAAACACGTTGCGCTGGTCTTCCGGTTGTGTTGCCATCAATTCTCTCGGTAGTTTCATTCCAAAAAGTGGAACATCTTTGTCTGCGCGCGTGGGATCACGCAAGAGTCTTTGCCGCAGAATTTGGCTTCGATCGCAGGCCAATGCCCCAGGGAGTGAATTCTGTCGGTGTTTTTCTTCCGGGGCTTTGCCTTCACAAGAGTGCCGGACAAAGACTTGAGGGTGGATTGCTGGATACGATGGGACTGATTTGCTTTTCCAGGAAGTTACATTACCTGCCGTGCTAACTCAAAGGTCACTCTTGTTCAAAAAAAAAAAAAAAAAACTCAAAGGTCCCACCTCATAACACGTTATAGTCACGTCCAGGGGTGATCGGGTAGGATCTAAACCTGGACCATGTATTCGACCCTATTATAATCGATTCCCCTTTTGGAATCTCTATATCCAACCCTATTGTATTAGGCACTCTGCACCCAACCCACTTTATTTTTTTCTTCCCGATTCCAGGGGTCAAATTTGTTTCCATTGAACCTCGTTTTTGTAATCTCTCAATATTCTATACGATTTCAAATTTTATATTAATACACGAGAAAATAACGTAATCCTCTTAATTTGTATTAAAACATTAAGCACTTGTAATAAATAAATACGTGAACTTTTTGACTAAATGAAAAATTAAGAATTCACAGGACTAATTATAATAAATAAAATCATAAGGCAAATAATTAGCAACAAACATGGGTTTCAAATTAGTCTTATTCTCACAACAATTACATGAAACTATTCATTTATGCAAGTATAACTCCTCCTACAAAAGAGAAATTAGGCAAGCCAATTCACGTGGTACACAAGAATTTGGCGGCGACAAACACCTTCCGTCCATTAGACAGTGTGAGAGGGAGCCGATGAGGGAGGGAAGCAAGTGAGATAGAGGAACGACGAAGGAGGAGTGCCGTGCATGTTTGAAAGAGCCAAGAGGAATAACGCTGTGTGATTGCGGGAGTAAGAATAAAAATCAAAAGAAAAAATAGGATTTTGAACCTCTACTTACAAAATTAGTTCCCAAACCGGTTCCAAAACCGGTCCGGGAACCAGCCTCCTTCAGGGTAATCACTCGGAACTAATTCCCGGACCGGTTTAAATCGGTTCCGAATTTTGGGAACCGATTTTAATAGGAACCAGTTCCCAATCTTATTTTTCGGGTGGACCGGTCCGATTCTCGCACCCTTAGTCACGTCCATTTCTTTACATTATCGTATAGAAAGCGTCATGACGTTGAAAAACTTAGGGCTTTGTCTCCGCTTGGACGGGAGCTCGGAAGTTTCTCCTTTCATGGTTGAGATCCTTTACCTTGTGATCCGAGAGTGTGGGCTCTAGAGAGATGGATTCCTCGAAAGACTATAAACGCGCTCATGCAGGAGCCATACTGTTTTTCTGCTCTACTGTCTTCTTTTTGGGTCACTACATTATTTCTAAGGATGAGCATGGTTCAGATAAGATTGATCCAGTATCTAATTCAATGATCAATTCATACAATGTTAGTCCTCAATTTTTAAATTAAAGCTCGACTCTATTGAACTTAGAATTGAGGATTAGAGAGTTCGATCCAATTTTGAAGTCAACTCGAAACCAACCCTAAACTTTCGAGATCGAGGACCAACTCACAAAGTGCAGAATCCAGAGGTCCCAAAAGCAAAAACCGACCCGATCCTCTTGGGAATTTGATTGTTTATGGTTGATCATAGACCAATATTCATCCCTAATTATTTCCGATTAATATGAAAATCCAAACTTTAAGCCCTTCATGTAATTGTATTTTTAATACCCATGTCTTTTTTTGGATACCCGACAAGAAAAAATGTTAGTTGTAGAGAGGTATTTTGGATAAATTTTACGAAATTGGATGATGTCGGAATATACTGTCCAAATTATCCGACTCAGTGTCGTTTCACTGTCGCCGGAGAGATATGGTACAGAGAGAGAGAGAGAGAGCATTATCTCGCTCGACACCTCCTCCTTCCCCTTGGGACGAGGCCGAGAAGGTCAAGGACGCCGTCGGGAACATCGCGTTCCGCAAGCTCGTCGGCTGCCCCGGGTGTCTCTGCCACGATTGCGATCACCTCGTGCGTTACTCTAAGGTACAGGGATTCGATAAAAGTTCCTGTCTTTTTTCTTGTCTGGGACTGTGTTTGGAGATTTTGGGTTGTGGCTTGAGGAGCGTCGGTTTGACGATGATAGGACTTCTCGGGGAAGTTTCTCGTCATCCTTGGAGTGAAATTTGTGGGTAAATTTGATGCCTTGTTTAGTTACCGGAGGTTCTTGATTAAAGATGAAACAGAGAGACTCATCAAGAACACTTCTTTACTAGCGTTGCGTGCTGTTCTGCAACTTCAGGGCCACTTCGGTTGTCGTTCAGTCTTGGGTCTTCATATTCGGTGGAAAATGAGGAAATATACTTTTGTTGGCCGCCTCTTTTTCCTCCTGCAATTGGAAATGCCCGTTACTACTTTTTGATTGCTCCCTAAACTAATAGAAGTAAATTTCATGAAGTGCTTCCACATAATCTTTTGTTGTAATTAGAGCAAAAGCTATGCTAAATGTGTAGATTGGAGACTAAATAGAACTAACTTCATATTCTCTTTCGAAACTTATCCTCACTGTACAATGACGTAATTTTCAATACTAAGAAATTCTGAATATCTGTTCTCTTTATTGAGAATAATTTTGGGGCACCGGTTTTTGAAAGTCACGTGGACTTTAGTCTGTGTCTGGAGCAGAGTGAAGGCTCTATGTAGTTGCGGTATGCTTTGTATTTTAAGGCTGGGAAAGTAAAAAGGGCTGGTTTTGTGTAGTTTCTTGAAGGCAGGATCTCTTCTTTAATTATCGTTCGACGGTTCATTTAGCTTCAATTGAAATGATGATGACTTTTCAGTCAATTTGAAGGTGGTTTTATGGTACTGGGAGGGTATTCAGATTGAGGTGAGGTGGATCCATAAGCTGAGCACAGCTTCAAATGATGCAAAGGACATAAAAATATTTTGAATGTCTGTGTCAAAGTTTTGATCAATGAAATTGAACACGGTTCCACCATTCATTATTTTCTTCCTAAAACTGTGGTACGAGGGTAATTTTCAAGGAATTGGTTCTTGGTTAAACAAATGTTGAATGAGTTTCATTGTAACTTATTGAAATTTTAAGATACTATGTATATGGCTCTGTGACCAATAAAAAGTCTTAGAATTTACCCCCTAGTGGAGGAAAGATCACGGCAATGATTTTTGCCACTGCCTTTCCATCACCTCTCTCGATTTGTGATATTTCCTTTTGCTGATGTCTTCGTTTGCCAGGAGCCCCCTCTCTCTATCTCTCAACTTTGAGAATGTTCACATTGATGGGCCTACATTATCTGAAGGAATGAAACTGTCCTCTGTTGTGTCCCCACATTTTCTGGAAGTTATTTGTGCAGTATAGATTACCAGTTTGCTCATATTGCCACCTGGATTTTGCATCTTTTAATTAGTGGCTTTGAACTTTTGGCCAAAAGAACAAGTGACTGAAATGTTTAGTGCAATAGCCTCTCCCTTGTATGGTAAAGTGCTCCTCTACCTGCTACGTAGTCTCCTTGCAATTATGTTTCTACTTTTCTCATGCATGTTGGATGAGATCATCAAATACTACCTAGATTTCTTGATATTGAGTACCCTTTGTCGGTTCTATGGCTAGACTTATGCTGTTCCTTAAATCATTTTTGTCTTAGACTTGGGATTAATAAGACTTTCCTCTAAGATACAGTGAGGGAAGAGTACGTTGGAAAATTGCCAGGTTTTGTGGGTAGGAGTTTTATTGATCGTGTCTCCGTTATATCTTTTTATGCCTAGGCACTTTTTGGACAAAAAGTAAAAACATATACATGGGATTGTACATTCAAATGTGCATGACTAATTTTGTCTCATGCTTCAGCACATGATTTCACTTTTAATGTCAGTTAATTTGCGCGGAACTTGTGCTTCTCTCTCTTTTTTTATGCTTCTAATTCTACTCTTAAGTGTAAAAGGTTTGAAGATTTTGTGGTTAGTATATTCCCATTGCTTCCTGGTAAGTTGGCCATGAATGCTTAGCTAACTAGAAAAGGATCGAAAGTCTGTATGATATCTCTTGATTTTTTTGCTATAATTGTGTAGAAATCTACTTGTAAATCTAATTATCAAAAAAGGGAGGAAAAATAAGAGGAAGAATAGCAGTGAATATTTACTAGAATTCCAGGAATCCTCCCGTGATGAGTGTCCTATTGTGATTACCCTGATGGAAGATGATGTAAGATGTTTGATTCATCTGTCAATTGACCACTGGCTTTTAACCTGAGGTTGAGAGATCATAACTATCACGCATTATTTGTTGCATGTACATCTGATTTCTATCTAAAGTTCCATGTTTTCACTGCTCGATGGTGTAATAGGTACTCTGATCAACATGAAAATGATATAAGTGCGTTGAGCATTTCAGGGGTTTCCAGCTGTCATAATTACTTGGCAATCCTCGTATTACAAAGTTAGCCAACCAACAATAGTCTCCTGTTTCAACGCCATTACTAAACTATTGCCATGACCTTGTAAAATGCCTGTTCTAGCAGCATTTTTTTGTGCCACTGGTCTTAGCCATACTGAGCTTCCTGTCTGTTCTCTCAGTATGAAAACAATATTTTAAGATGCACTCCTCAATCCACTATTCTTGATGGCCTTCCAGCCCATTGGAAAACGAAGTTCAGTTGTTTGAATCAGATTGATTAGCAAGATGAAATTGAGCATAATATCATAATTTGAGCCTTTTCTCAAGGTTATGATGAGAAGGACTAAATGAAAGGAGAAACCTGAACATTAACGACGACATATGAAAGGCGAGATGCTAATTTCAGAAATTTAAGCCATCTTCATTGTTATTTCGTCAAACAGTAGCTCAAAGTTTTGTACCTTTGCAGTTTTGGTACTTGGTTGTCCACTATTCTCTGTATATGCAAATACATATAGTACATTCATGGTTTGTACATCTAGCTTCTTTCTTGATACTTATTCAGCCAATGTTTGATCATTTATGTATGCATAGGCTGGCTGTTGGAATTTCTTAAGATCTTCCCAGGTGGTGCCACATGTAGCTTATGTTATTTTTGCACATCCATTTGCTTGTACTTAAATTTCAATGTGCGGTAATATGTAGTAAATGTGTCATCAGGTTTAAAATTTTGGCCACTTTTAGAAATCGAAAAGGAAAAAGCTTCTGCTTTAGTGCCTTTTTGGGCATTTTTTTGAGTTCTTACTCTTCGCATGCGTATTCTGGTGGAGAAGAGGTGTCGTTTCTTTGAAGTCTGAATATTGTTTTGTTATTGTAGGCAACAGTAAATCGATCAAAGGGAAATCAGACAGAGGTCTCTAGAGTTTTAGGTATGCTTTTGATAGAGTTGTGGAGTCTGATAGAAGAAAGTATTATTTTTATTTTTTTGTCGAAGAAGAAAGTACTATTCAAGCACATAATTTTTACTGCTAATGGCATATATGTAATTTTCATGTTAAAGCAGATAATAGAGCTTTAATAGCTACTAATGGCATATGTGTAATTTCCATCCTAATGATATATGCCTTAGACTCCTGCTATATATTGGGACAATATCTTTTGTAATGTGGAAGCTTGTAACGCCTATACTGATAGTGACATTGGAGAGATTGCGTGGTACAGTACTGTGGTTTTCCTTTTGATTTTGGAAAGGGTTTTCCTGTAAAAACTCGCTTGTTTTCTTCTCTATCTTTCTCTTCAAAGATTCGCGTTCCTAACAGATTTGTCATGTTAGAGTTTACAGATTGGACTGAAGTGATTGACTTTCAATTCGTTCACTTTCCGCTGTTGCACGTGCAAGTATCCACTCGAATGCATAGACACTCTATCAAGATCAGTAACTGAAGCTCTTTGTCCTTATTGTAGACCGTGACATGGATCTTCTAAAATGTCTGCTTATGGCAATGTTTGCTGGGACCAAGATTCTGGTGGATGCAGAATACAGTGACTGATCCTTACTGCTGGTCAAACCTTTATACACTTTGTAACAGGGTTTCCAATGTGTTCAGCATGCCGGAGTTTGAAGATTATGGAATTCAAATCCTCTAATTGTAAAAGTTCCTCACAGTGTATATATTGTATTTGAAAAATGCCATTCTCTTTGAAATGCAATCAGATGCAGTTGCCATTGTTATTTTGCCCAGCTTGCATCATACTATGAGTGTTCAGTGTTCCCAGCTTGTAAATTTCAGTTTGAACAGAAAGAATTTCCCCTTTGATAAAAACGTCACGCGGTCTAACCTGGTCGATGGATTGGAGAGCATGCCCTCGATATATCCAATAATTTCTGCATTTGGTTGTGAGCTTGATGTAGTCTACGTGACTTTTTTGACAAGTTTTATGCTTATCCGACTGATACCGTGAAGTCATGTGTCCTAACGCTCTAAACAATTGGTGGATCTTTCTTCTTCATTGATCAACCTCATGATGATGGACCTTTCAGATTCATGGAGGATGTGCGCGGTGACCTTACTGCCGTTCAGTTGCGAAAGGTAAATGACCAGGCTCGAGGAAGTACTCCTTGAAAATGATATGCTTTATTGCCTAGTCTCTGGTTTTAAAGAGATGATCTTTTCTTCATCTAGGACTAACTTTCTTTGGCGAGGTCTACTTTCAACATCGGTATGCATATATAGATTGCTGAGGAAGTAAAGTAATAACCATTGATGATGAATGAAAGAGTCCATTTTAGCTTTTAATTCGTTGTCCATGCCTACTTGGGTGCTGCATGATAACCTTCCCCAACCCAAGAATTTACATTTCTCTTTCGTTATCCCAACAAAAAAGAATAAACCCTTGTTTGATAATCGGCGAGTTGATTTATTCCCCGGAATAGAAAAGTTAGCGGGAATAAACGGTAAAACAAAAAAAGCTTCATTCCTAACATTTCTAGAAATAAGCAAATTTTCTTTTTTTTTTTGTTTTATTTCTCTCTTGCCGTGGCCACCTCCAACCGCCCGAGCCACCGCCGACCGCCGCCGCCGTGCGACCGTGAGCAAGAATAAAAAAAATAAAAAATAAAAAAACAAATAAATACAAAAAAATACAAAAAAAACAAATAAATACAAATAAAAAACAAACGCAAGAAAATAAAAAAAACAAAAACAAATAAAAAACAAATAAATACAAAAAAAAAAATAAAAAGCAAAAATAAGAAAAATAAATACAAAAAAAAAATACAAAAACAAATAAAAAACAAATAAATACAAAAAACAAATAAATACAAATAAAAAACAAACGCAAGAAAATAAAAAAAAAAACAAAAACAAATAAAAAACAAATAAATACAAAAAAAAAAAAAAACAAAAATAAGAAAAATAAATACAAAAAATAAATAAATACAAAAACAAATAAAAAAACAAATAAATACAAAAAAATAAATACAAATAAAAAACAAACGCAAGAAAATAAAAAAAACAAAAAACAAATAAAAAACAAATAAATACAAAAAAAAAACAAATAAAAAACAAAAATAAGAAAAATAAATACAAAAATAAATAAATACAAAAACAAATAAAAAAACAAATAAATACAAAAAAATACAAATAAATAAAAAACAAATAAATACAAAAAAAGAATAAAAAACAAAAAAAAAACAAATAAATACAAAAAGAATAAAAAAACAAATAAAAAGGAACAAATAAAAAACAAATAAATACAAAAAGAATCGTTGCGTTCAAAAACGTATTTCTATTCTTTTTCATTCCAAGAAAGAAATTTTGTGCGGTTATCAAACGGGTTCTTTTCTTTAGAAATTGTTTAGGAATAGAAATAGAAAAGAACTATTTACGGAAAAAAACTCTTCCCCACCAAGAAATTTTACCATGCGCACCCTTGGTGCCTCCCTTTGCGGTCGGTTTCCGATTTTACCGAGATCAAATCGGATTCTTTTTTTGAATTAACAAGAATACACATAAAAAAAAAAAAATTTGAAGATTGAAAATGTCAAAAGGAAAATGTTGATGGAAGAGAAGAAAGTTCAGACCTGAGTAGGCAGGAGCTCCGCCCTAGGGTGGGAGACCCCGTGCTGTCCTCATATTCTCTCTCTGTTGGGAAGACAAAAATAGACAGGGAATTAGAGAGCTTCACGATGGTGAACTTCAATTCTGGCTACTACCAGGTAGGCAGGTATAGTAACCTCCCGTGCCTAGAGTAAGTGAGAGTGGGTTAAATGCCTACAGTTGGGTTGACACGTCTTACGGCACTATCCTCAACCACAGGTTGACTCAGTTCCCTTGGTTGAGAATAAGCCAATTTGGTGCGATGTTATACGTAGAAATAGATCGGATCCTCTATTGTCAGTATGTAATAAATGCAATGCGGAGACTGAGGATCGTGGGGACAAGAAAACGAAAGAAAAACAGAAATGGCCTAAGCTTATTGGACTTTGTCTTCGGATAAGAGGGAGACTTGATGTTCCCATGGTTTTGGGGAAAACCAGTGGGCAACCTCTCTTGGATGCTTCCCTAGTTTGTCACTGCACAACGCTCCATACTTTTCTATCCAGAATCACTCCCCCACCATTCACTGGACTTCAAGAACAAATAATTCGAGGCCCGATGTCATTCAAAAGTTCGGAGATAAGATTTGCAGTGTCGTTCTTCCAAGTGCTTTATCGCAGTATCGGTCGATTTTTTTTTTCTTCTTCTGTTCTTTCCTTTGCCGACCTTCTCATTTGAGAGGTATAACTCCATTGATGAGCAAGCGCTGTCCACAAAGTAAATCACGAATCGAAAACCATGCAGACATCTCTCAGCCGGAGTGCTGAGCTTCGAAAAGCAACTTTTTTTGGGCCCTGTGTGTTAATCTTACTGTAAATGAGACATTTTTTTAAGGCAAGCAAGCAGGGGTTAATCGCAGAACCCAAGAAATCCATGAAGAAGAATAGAAAATCAAGAAATAATCTCGATTGAGAAATCCTTTGGTGTATTGGGTGTCTGTCTGCATCAAAATAATACCTAGATAAACAAATTCACCGTGATCCGCCAGACAGTCCAGGGCATTGCACCAACCACGAAGCATCCTCGTGGGGCATATTATAATATTGTCTGAGAAAGAACAGAATCATTTGCGATTCGGTCACCCATCTTGCTGAACTTGCGCAATCAATGTTCATGTGATTTTCTCAACTCGTGCGATTCCTGTGATTTTTCTTCGTGGTAAAAAATAAATAAAAATAAAAAAGGACCCCAAAAGGAAAAGGAAAAGGAAAATCTTCATCCATTTAGGATCTTATTTGATGGATATATAACATTCTAGATAAGATAAAATGGATATATGATCTTATATGATTTTTGGCAATGCATTTCGAATCAGATAAGTTTGGATAATTTGTGGATAACTTATCTAGTTCGGATATTTAGATACATATAGTATGTGGATAATTTATTCCTGAAATTAAGATAAGTTTCTTCTCACCCCCAATATGGTAGTGAGATAGAATACCAAAAAAAAAAAAAAATCCTCAAGTAGTTCTTATCCATTTTGATCTTTTAAACACATCTACATTGTCAAATTTTTTTCCCATTTACACATATTGATGGGTACCAAAACAACTTATAGATTTTTGTGAACATAATTCGTTAAATAAGTTTCGAGGTGATATATCCAATTTTAATAATTGAAAAATGGGATTACGAAAACATGATCAATACACATAAACAGGGATTTCACTCTCCCCTTACATAACAATAGGTCATTGAGCAAAATATTATTGACACATGTTCTTTGGAAAAGCAGAACGTCCAAACATGCTTGACTTGGAAAATATATCAAAAGATAGTTTGAATTTCGGATATAATAACCTAAAATCCGAAAGTCAAATTCGGTTCCTTTGACAACTTCATGCTGAAAACGAGGGCGGAGGCTCGCATTAAATCGAAGGGCTCCTCATTTGGCAACGACCCCTCGTCTTTTACGCTTCCAAATGTTTTCTTTAATGTTTTCTTCTAATTAGAAGTGTATAAAGCCTCTTGTATAATTTTAATTTAGGATAAATAATCCTTAAATTTATTTATTTATTCAATGTGATCTTGAACATTAACTCAATATACAATATCATTTTTGAACTTCTAAATCATTCGACGTAATTTATGAACTTTTGATACTTGTTCAATTTAATTTTTGTATTAAATGAAAATATTCAATATGATTTATTAACTTTTTAGTACACATTCAATTTAATCCATGCATCTACTTTTAAATTAGGATAAAGTTCAGGATCATACTTTCTTTGATTCTTTAGGATCGGATTTAATAAATTAAAAATTTAGGATTATCTTTATTTAAATTTTTTATTAATTATCTAGAGAGAGAGAGAGAGAGAGAGAGAGAGAGAGATTATCACGGAAAACGAGCCCTGACGATCCTCAAAACCGGTCAAACTATACACATAAGATATGACTCGGACGAGACGGTGCTCAGGTTTCGTGGCCCTTATCCAAAACAACTGAAAATAAAAGCAAGTGTGAAAAACTATGGATACCCCGCGGTACCCCACCTCCTTTTCCAAGCACTGTTCTTCCTTTATATTTGCTCATTTGATGTTGTTTGATTTGATCTCCTCTTCTTGCCATTGAGCATTTCATAGCCAAAAAAAGCAGCAGCTCTTCCTGGTCAAAAAGAGACCTTTTTTTTCATATTTTTCTTCTGTTGAATTCAAAGGCTTGTCTCTCAAGAATCCAGAGGAAGTGGGTCATTCTCTTCTTTGGCTGCTATCCAAGCACCATTCTTCCTTTACTTGTTTGTTTGATGCTTTGATTCTCCTCTTCTCCTCTTTTGTCTCGCTTTGCCGTTGAGAGTTTCAGAGCCAAAGAAAAAAAACAGTTCTTCCTGGTTCAAAAAGAGACCTTTTTTATTTTATTTATTTTGGTTCTTTTGAATTCGAAAGCTTGTCTCTCAAGAATCCAGAGGAAGTGGGTCATTCTCTTCTTTAGCTGTTCTCATCTGTTTTTTCCTTCCTTTCCGAGATTCCCATCTTTTCCTTCCCGTACACAGGGTTTTGGGGTTTGTTCCTTCTTCCTCAAAAGTCTCTGTGAATTTTTATTTTTTTTTATGCAATCATGTCCTGTTCTGCTAAGGTTGGGACAAGCATTGCTGGGTTCAATGGGGCTGCTGTTGTTGGCTCGAAAGCCAAAGGGGCTCTCGGGCTTCCTTCCTCTTCTGGTTTTCTGTCTTTTGGAGAATCCAAGAAGGGAAAGTTTCCTGCTTTGAGGATCGATTTCATGGGAAAACAGCTGGTTCTCTCGGATAAAAGGGCTTTAGGTGATTGGAGCATGAAATCACCTTCTGGCTTCTCTTTGCGTGTATGCGGATCATCTCTTTGAATCAGATTCTGTTATTTTCATGTGAGGTTTTGTATTTTGTGGTGCAGTCAAAATGAAAAGAACAACTCGCTTGTTTCTTTTGTTTTTCTAGGCACAAGCATCGATTTGCGTGAGCAGGGCCATGAGATGGTGGGAGAAGACTCTTCAACCCAACATGGTAGAGATCAATTCTGCTCAAGAACTTGTGGATTCATTGTTGAATGCTGGTGATCGATTGGTTGTGGTTGATTTCTATTCACCTGGTTGTGGTGGTTGCAAAACTCTTCACCCCAAGGTACTAATTCTGATGAGGGATAATTTTTTCTTTTTTTTAATCTTGTTTTTGCCCTTTTTTTTCTAATTTTTTGGAGTAGTTGTGCTTTGTCATATATGATGAGCAGAGCTAGGCTTGTTCTTTTCCTGAAAGAATGAAATCCCTTCGAAATTGTTTGGATAATTCAGTAAGTGTGGTTCTTTTTCTGCGATTATTAATCAGATTTGTCAGCTGGCGGAGTCGAATCCGGGGGCGATCTTTCTCAAAGTTAATTATGAAGAACTCAGAACCATGTGCCAGTGCCTCCATATCCACGTCCTTCCATTCTTTAGATTTTACAGGGGCTCGGAAGGTCAGCTATGCAGCTTCAGCTGCACTAATGCAACTGTAAGTCAGTTATACATTCGATCCTATATCAACTTCCCCGAGTCAAAAGTCTCAGAAAGAATCAGCTTTGTTTATGACTCGTAACCCACTGATTTACAGATCAAGAAATTCAAAGATGCGATGGCGAAGCACGGGGTCGAGCGATGTAGCATCGGTCCGGCGAAAGGTTTAAATGATTCGGAACTCATGAGACTAGCGGAGTGCGGCGAGATACCAAGAGATCTGCAGTTGCCTGTCGCGACAGGAAACATTGTCATGACTAGCTTAGAGAAGAGTGGATCTGAGGAGACGGCAGTCCCCAGGATGGGAACTCAAGACAGGAGTACCTTGATAATAGTTTGAAGGATGCTTCTCAGATTGGAGTGTTGCTGTGAGACGAGCAGCCCAAGATTGTTTTTTGGTAATTTGTAGGCTGTCATTGTAAATATCTTCATCATCATTTTGTCTTTCCCATGAGCACAGGGCTTGTGTTCTTTTTTGTCATTGAGCCCTGCTTGGTTTTTGTTTGTTAGTTCCATCTCTGGATTTGGTATTTGTTTATCTAGATAAGGATGAGGTTCAGATCGAGAATCGTTTACGATCTGACCCATGATTGCCAAGAGAAACCATTTATGTTTTGTCGTGTTGTGGCAACTGTTCACAATGGACAGTGATTCTTGTGTTGTTTAGGATTGGCTGGTTCCATCTGTGCAATACTTTGAATGGAATTCTCGATTAATCCCTCGAATGGGAAAGCTTTAATTTTTCCGGGTCGACCTCTGTTTCGGCGACAGTTGTTAGGTTGGGAAGCTAAATCTTGTTTAGTAGATATTCCAATCGATCCAGCTCATGCAGATTATAACGCCGACAGGTTCTTGAATTTGGACGTTATCCGGTACTTGACTTTAAGAAAGACAGTTGATGGTGCACCGGTGGATTCGCAATCAAAGTAGTGGTTGAGGCTGAAAAGCTTGTAAGTTTGTCTTTCCGCGAGCTCAGTTCCACTCCAATAATTAACGGTACGCGGTTTCATGTCGGTTCATGGTGAAATCTATACTTACACTGCATACTCTAAAACTTATCCTATCAATTGGTCATAAGGTTGATTCTATAAGGTTGACTCTAGATCAATTGGCATCAATTAATTTCTTTTTCTTTTTCTTTTTCTTTTTCGTTTGATTTCTTTCTTTCTTTTTTTCATTTTCAGTTAAGCAAAATGAAAGTGAACGCAACCAAAAAAAAATCTCAATTTGTCAATAGTAATAATCCACAAAAGATGAACACGTAAAACAGAATAAATAATAAAAAGTTCAAAACATGTGACTAATTAATTGGTTCCCAGTTTGATTCTTCGGTTCCTAATTCAGTTTTTTGGTTCTTAGTTCAATTCTTCCCTAAGAACAGGGAAACAAATCACACCTAATTAGTTCCGTTTTTTTTTTAAATCAAAAATCGGATGGTTAACAATGCAACTCTGAAATAGGAGCGATTGTTTTGTTCTTGATTTTGCCCGGCGCCCATGCTCTCTCACCAATAATACCATGAAGACTCGTTTAATAGCCTCCTTTGAGACAAATCAATTTGCATGCTACTTCGACTCGGCTTATATTAAAATTGGTTCTATCCACCGCATCATGATTCACCAATGGATCGAGAATCACACCGAAGGGTCTTCGTTTAGTGAAAATCTGGAATGCACTCTATTCATTCATTTTATTTTTTAAAAATTATCGGGGAAAGCAGTTCCGGGAGAAGTAGGTAGGCCCTAACTTGCAACTTTTTTCATCACTTTCTTCCACCGGAGCATGAAAGGAATGAATGGTTCGCTTCCCTTGGGTAGATCTATCGGATGCCGTGGATCCGACGTGGATGGCTCGTGATGGCAGGCACCGAAGGGGCCCACGAGAAATGATGTCGGGTTTTTGCGTTGGGCCCAAAAAGTGGATAGTACCATCGTGCTCCAATCGATCACTTTCCCAATTTAATATTGTTGATTAGGACACCAGCTGAGGGTGTAAGTGCAACTTCATGAACATCCTCACGGAGGCATCACATCACTTAAATTAATATATTTATGTCAAATTTATTCTAAAAATAATTTTTTAATTAAAAATCTCAAATTAATAAGTTTATGACAATTTTATCTTTTATTAATTTCTGTTAAATTACGTTAATACAACGAAAAATCACCCATCAACCGATAAACGGAGGTAAAATCTCAAATCGATATACCCATCAACTAACATGTATCATGTAACTTAATAATTTGATGATAAAATTTAACGAAAATTAACCATGATAAATTTATCACAAGCATGCCGAGTTGGAGTTTCCTTTTTATAAACGGCCAAGAAAAATTATATTAATAGATCTAATCATGGAACTAGCAAGTGCGAAAGCATAATCAGCCAAGATTCGATCCAGATTAAGATAAATTTAGATGGGCTCGAACAAAGAAATTTTAGCTGTCTTAGAAAATATTTTGCTTGTGTTTGATAGTAGACGGGACAATATCAAATATAAAAGGAATATAGACCAAATAAAAATAGACAGGATTTTTATGTTTGTAGCATAAAAGTTATTTTTCATAAATAACAAAATTTCTTAAACTAATAAATTCAAATAATAATTGAATATAAATAATATCTAAATTCTTATATAAAAAGAAAATTCAAAATAACGAAACAAAAATATCAACAATTTTCATTTTTATTCATTCCAATCTTTATTTACATTTCTAAGTTTCTTTCTATTCACTAATGTATAATCTTTGAATATAATTAATATCTGTATTTATTACATATTTTAGGTATATTAATATAGTTTATTATTCAATAAAAAAATTATTAAAGAATGATGGAATGGAATAAAGAAAGAAAGAAAAAAGAGGGAGAATAATAATAAAGCTATGTAAATAAAAATGAAGTAAAATAACCCATATTTTAAATGAACAAATTTAAATTTGAAAAAGGAATTTTTCTAATTCTCAATAAATGAGGGGCAATCGGATTTATATATATATAACCATAAACTCTCCTTCTCCTTCCCCTTCGTAACTCTTTGATTCACATCGAAACTCCATAAAAAACAACAAGAGAGTCAAAACTCACTTTCCTTTGTATCTCTCTAGTTCACGTCCAAGGCTTACAAACGTGGCAAGAGAGTCATCTTCTTTGTAACTGTCTCATTCATGCTGAAATTTCATAAAAGTGGCAAGAGAATCAAAGTATCATACTTTTCTACATCATAAAGATGAACAATCGTGCTTTCTCTCTTACTAGGTTTGGCACCACATCTCGTCTATATTATTGTAGCCCATTTACATTTATTGTCATAGTTGAACCTATAGCTCTATAATGCTGCAATGAGTTACTGTGCTCTTTAAGGTTTATATCATACAATGGATTGATTGTTGGAGTTTGTCTCCTTTTGTTTATTTACGGTTTCTTTAGCAGTGAATTGTATATTTTTGATACAGATATCAATTCCTACCAAATAATAGACATGTTAGGATATAAAATTATCCTACTTTATTACCGCGATTCACTAAATAGTGAATATGATATAAAAACATCCTTGAATTTCATATCATATGCTATATAATCTTATCATGTTTTGAGATCTAAACGACCGAACACAACTTTAGAAAATAAATAGTAGTCAATTTTGGTTTGATGGACAGACTATTTGTAAAGTTACACACACATGAAAAGGAAGTGAAAAACCTTAACCTCATAAATAGATTTTCTTTATCTCCACACGACACAACGCCACTCGATTAGTAAGTCCAGTTGTAATAATACAAAGTAACATAGATATGGATATAGAAGAAAATATCAAAATGTATTCAAAAGGGGCGGTCCATGAACTGTTCAGAGACCAAAAGCTACTTCACCAGAAGTAGATCACCCTCCTGGCATTTGGGCCACTCCGTCCTGTTTGATCGTTAAGAGAAGCTTTTCTCCACAAGTTTTTTGAACTCTCTGAAATCAATCAATCCATCCCCATTGTCATCAAAGGCCTGAATCAACCTCCTGCAATCGACCTCGCGGAGCTGCACAAGGCCCAACTTATGGAGGACATCACCCAGCTCTCCAGCATCAATGTACCCATCACAGTTCCCATCAAACACGTAGAACGCCTCCTTCACTTCCTCCAGACTCGGCCCTTCCTCCTCAAAAAGAGCTGCGATTTCCCTGACTCCTATTCTCTCTTGAACCTCATCGTCGTCGTCGTCGCAACGTAGGTTCCCGAAGATCCCCAGCTTCGCCATCACCGTTTCCACCTCCGGCCTGGACAGCTCCATGTTGTCCACTGTTTCACAACTCACAGAGATTGGTGGGGCTGGAGATTGACGAGCCGGGACTTCTGCATTTTGGTTCTTACCGTAGCCGAAAAACTTACTCACCATTGAATATACATAACGCAGAGTCTTGACTAAGAGTCTGAATTCCGAGTACAAGACATTAAGTAATAATATGATTGAGTCTAGCGGCACTATTGCTATGATCATGGCAACGACGGATAAGACAGTAATAAATTTTATTCCCAGTGGTTGCTCCATTGTAACTTTGGCAATTAGGATAAGCGCACAACCTGTGAACGACTTGGCAATCAGGAAAATAGCAAAACCTGTAGAGACAGAGGAAAGAAGAATAAACATAGACTTCAATTTAGTGATGCTGCGATTTGAACATCAATAGCCACAAGTATATGTAGTGAGCCAGAGCCAACAGAGATTCGAGATTGGTCGTGGAAATTGGGAAGAAAATGCGGTTCCTCCTTCACAAAGAGACCCCGACAAAGCCGAGAAATCTTTTGAAACTACCTCGCTGTAGTACAACCCAATGTGCTCCCCTTTATTCTTGTCCCAGGTGACAGTTTCCTGGTATTTTACGAGGCGGAAATTGCAAAACACGTTGTGCTGGTCTTCCGGGGTCATTCGCCATCAATTCTCTCGGTAATTTCTTCCACATTGAAACTCAAGAATGCGAAACTTTCTTGTCTGCGCGCGTGGGAACACACAAGCGTCCTTACTGCAGAATTCCGCTTCGAGTGCAGGGCAGTGCCCATGGAGTGAATGGTTTCTCTTTTTGGTCGGCCCATGAAGTGGATTGATGGTATAGTAATACTTTAATGGGTCTTTCTTCTTCCCTTTTTTCTTTTTTAAATTGGGCTTTGCCTTCACAAGAGGGTCGGACAAAGACTCGAGGGTGGACTCTGGACTTGGTGTATACGACAAGCAAAACGGGCAGAAAAGCAAGTCGCGCTCTGGTTTTCCGGGAAGTTCATCACCTGTCGTCATTCACCAATGGCAGGCCCCCTTCTACGATCATTCACGGATCCATCCCGGTCATGACGCATCACGATCACGTCCATTTCCTTACGGTTCTCGTTGAAAGTGTCGTAACGTTTAAAAAAAACTCGAACTTGATGTCTGCTCGGACGGGAGCTCCTGAGTTTTTCAGTCCATGGTTTGATGTCCATTGCTTTCTGATCTGATAGGCGCAGGCTCTGGAGACTCGAGAGAGACGGATTCCTCGAAAGATTGTGGACACGCTCGTGGAAAAGCCCGAGCTTTTCAGTCTTCTCACGACATTAAAAATCCAAAATTTAAGCCAATCGTGTGATCGAATTTTTGATATCTATGCATTTTCTTTAGTACCCGACACCAGAAGGTAAAGAATATTGTCGATTGGAAGGCATTCAGGATCAAATTTTACAAAATTAGATGATGTCGAAATCATGCCGTCCAAATTATCCTTCCAAACTCATGTCGGCATACATTCTCAAGAGATAGATATAGTAGGGAGAAATTATATTAGATAATATGAAACATGCTCCAAAAGAGATGAGATAGAAACTCGAGATTTTCACGGAGAAAATATTAGGTACTCAGGTACTAAACCCGTCAATTTTACAAAAATCCATTGCCGACACATATTACTTTTTGGGTCCACCGTCCAAAATCCTTGTCTCCTCTCTTTATTCAACTATTGCCGTTTTTTACTTTTTGGTCTTTTTCCTCCTTTCACTTTGTTAGAGATGACAACGCCTCTCTTGAAATTGGAATTAAGATACAGAAAATGCTTCTAGGGCCGAGCGACACGTGTCACCCGATGAATGGAGTGAGATTTTAACACGAGTTCTACCCAATCATTCCACCACTCACCCTCCCGCTTTTGCTTTGTTCATCCTTGAAAAATCTAAGGAAGATGTTCCCCAACAAGAAGCACTCCAGGCGGCGGCCTCCCGCCACCGCCCCGTCCTCGCCGCCGGCGCCACGCGCCACCGCCCCCGCCGCCACCGCATTGCCCTCGTCTCGCCGCCGTCTCACCCCGTCGACCTCCCTCATCGACCAAGAGCTCGAGACCCTCCAGGACACCTCCTCCTTCCTCTTGTCGAGCCTCCAAACCTCGCTCGACGAAGCCGCGTCCCCCGCGAGCCCTAATCCGAACAACCCCAGGAGCTTCCCTCACAGCGTGAAGCAGCAGTGCTGGGACAAGGCCGAGAGGGTCAAGGGCCGCGATCCCGACCGGTGGCGTCGCGACGCCGTCGGGAACGTCGTGTTCCGCAAGCTCGTCGGCTGCCCCGGGTGCCTCTGCCACGATTACGATCACATCTTACCTTACTCTAAGGTATATGGATTCGATTAAAGTTCCTGTCTTGTTCTTGTCCGGGACTATTGTTTGGATATTTTGGGCTGTGGCTTGAGGATTGCGTCGGTTTGACGACGATTGGACTTCTCGGGGAAGTTTTTGGTCATCCTTGGAGTGAAATTTTCGCGTAAATTTGATGCCTTGTTTAGTTAGCGGAGGTTCTTGATCGAAGGTGAAACAGAGAGACGTATCAAGAACACTTCTTTACCAGCGTACGTTGTTTGCTGTTCTCGAAGATAAATCTGCTTAATGAAGCAACTGCAACTTCAGGGCCACTCTGCAATTGGAAATGCCATTACTGCCTTATTTCATTGCTCGCTAAACCAATAGAATTAAATTTCATGAAGTGCTTCCACACTTTTTTTTTTTTTTTTTTTAATTGTAATTGGAGCAGAAGCTATGCTAAATGTGTAGATTGGAGACTAAATGGAACTAACTTCATATTCTCTTTCAAAACTTATCCTCACCGTACAATGACGTAATTTTCAATAATAAGAAACTCGCCCAATTTTTGTACTCTTTATTGAGAATAATTTCGAGGCACTGGTTTTTGAAAGTCACATGGTCTTTAGTATGTGTCTGGTGCAGGGTGAAGGCTATATGTAGTTGCGGTATGCTTTGTACTTTCTGGAAGGCAGGACCTCGTCTTTAATTAACGTTTCATTTAACTTCAATTGAAATGATGATGACTTTTCAGTCAATTTGAAGGTGGCTTTATGGGAGTGGGAGGGTATTTAGATTGAGGTGAGGTGGATCCATAAGCTGAGTGTAGCTTCAAATGATGCAAGGGACACAAATATTTTCAAATGTCTGTATCAAACTTTTGATCAGTGGAATTGAACATGGCTCCACCGTTCATTATTTTCTTCCTAAAACTTTTTGGTAAGAAAGTAAAACTTTTGTATCATACTTAGAGTAATGTTCAAGGAATTGGTTCTTGGTTAAACAAATGTTGGATGAGTTTCATTATAATGTATGGAAATTTGAAGATACTAGGTATATGGCTCTGTGATCAATAAAAAGTCTTGAAAGTTATCCCCTAGTGAAGGGAAGATCACGGCAATGGTTTTTGCTACTGCTTTTCTGTCACCTCTCCTCATTTGTAAGATTTCCTTTTGCCGATGTCTACCTTTGCCTGGAGCCACCACTCTCTATCTCTCAACTTTGAGAATGTCCACATTGATGTGCCTATATTATCTGAAGAAATGAAACTGTCCTCTGTTGTTTGTCCCTACATTTTCTGGAAGTCACTTGTGCAGTATGGATTACCAGTATGCTCATGTTGCCACCTGGATTTTGCATCTTTCAACTAGTGACTTTGAACTTTGGGCCAAAAGAACAAGTGACTGAAATGTTTAGTGCAATAGCCTCCCCCCTGTACAGTAAAGTGCTCCTTTACCTTCTACATAGGTTCTTTGCAATTATGTTTCTATTTTTTCATGCATGTTGGATGAGATCATCAAATGCTGCCTATATTTCTTGATATTTAGTATCCTTTGTCAGTTCTATGGCTAGACTTATGCTGTTCCTTTCAAATCACTTTTGTCTTCGACCTGGGATTACTAAGGCTTTCCTTTAATTTACAGGGAGGGCAGAGCACGTTGGAAAATTGCCAGGTTTTACAGGTGGGAGTTTCATCAATCCTCTCTCTGTTATATCTTTTTATGCTTAGGCACTTTTTGGACAAAAAATGGATACATGGGATAATACATAAAAATGTGCGTGACTTATTTTGTTTCATGATTCTGCACATGATTCCAATTTTAATGTCAGTTTATTTGCGTGGTACTTGTGATTCTCTTTTTTCTTCATTCTCATTCTACTCTTGAGTGTAAAAGGTTTGAAGATTTTGTGGTTAATATATTCTCATTGCTTCATTGTAAGTTGGCTGCAAATACTTAGCTAACTAGAAAAGGATTGAAAGTTTGTATGATGTCTCTTAATTTTTTTTGCTATAATTGTGTGGAAATTTACTTGGAACTCTGCTTATCAAGAAAGGGAGGAAAATAAGAGGAAGAAGAGCAGTGAATATTTACTAGAATTCCAGCAATCCTCCCGTGATGAGTGTCCAATTGTGATTACGCTCATGGAAGGTGATGTAAGATGATGTAAGACATTTGATCCATCTGTCATCCGGCCACTGGCTTTTAACCTGAGGTTGACAGATCATAATTATCGGGCATTATCTGTTGCATGTACATTTGATTCCTGTCTAAAGTTCAAATTTTCACTGCTTGATGATATAATGGCTACTCTGATCAACATGGAAATGATATATGAGTAAGTGCGTTGAGCATTTCAGGGGTTTCAGCTGTCATAAACACTTGGCACTCCTGCTATTACCAAATTAGCCAACTGTTAGAGTATAATGGTAAAGTAGTCTTTAGGAACTTTAGGGTTTATCTAATGTATATATTGAACATTATTGAATAATACAATACACTTTTCTCTCACATGGTATTAGAGCCTAGGGCTTAACCCTAAACGACAAAATAGTAACTTGCTACCGTCGGCCACTTGCCGGAATAGTTGCCATCTTGGCTGGTCTTCGTTGTGTGTCCCTTTCTCACACCTCCTCATGTGTGACTTCCCCTCACGAAACTTCTCTTTGAAGTTGCATTTTCTGACCATTAGCTGAAATAGGGAGAACATCATTCAACTCATACATTCTCTTAAAATCAACAAAGTACTATGTAATAGAGCGTCCCTTCCTTTCAAATCGGTTAAACTCTTGCAATAACTCATAAATCCGCAACAGGTTATTTTGACCATAATATAACACATCCAAATACTCTCACGGTTCTTTGACCGTGTCAATCTGTTACTAAATCAACTACATTACTCTCCATAGAGTTTAACATCTAACCAAAAATACATGCATCTACAAAATCTCAAGTTGCATCGTCTCTAGGTTTAGACTCAATTAAGTGTCTATGCCGATTCCTGCCTGTCAAAGTAAGCTTGACAATTTTCTTCCATTGGTGGAAGTTAGAACTGCCTTCAAGCTTCTTATAGGTAATTCTATTAGATGATGAGGAAATAACCTCAGTCATCACAGAACTATTTCTCTCAGGATCATCCTCTCTTTTACCCCTCATAGTATCACCCATTCTCCAAGAACAATAAGAAAATTCTCACAATAGCTTCCTTTGGAAAACTCTGCCTCAACAAATCAATAACCCAACAAAATTGATAATATATTACCACATAAAAGAGTCTCCATTACTCACAAACATCAGCAAATATGTTAAAATCAACTCATATATCTATAGTAATCAGCAACTCATATGCCCAAAGACATCCTCAAGAAGCGACCGAGTCTGATGACCAAATCAACTCATTAGATCTTTTATCTCACCAAGAATCAGCAATCCAGAGACGACAGAAATCAGCCACCCAGCAACCCAGCAACCAGCCACCAGCAATAAAAAATCAGTGACCATAAAATTAACAATGGAGGTGACCCAGCAACCCAGCTACCAAAATCAGCAACCAGTGAGCCATGACAGTTACGCCAGGGAGTCGTGCGAACTGGGGAGCCACAAGAGGGTGCCTCATGAGCTGGGCAAGTCGTGCGAGAGAGAAGTTTCGTAATGGGATTTTTAGGAAATTAAAAATCTTTATATGGTTTGAAGCAATCCCAATGGGTGTGGTTTGGAAGATTTTCTGAGGCCGTACTTCCTTTTGGACTATCGAGATGTGAAAATGATTACTCTTTCTTTTGTAAACAGTCATGGGGAGACAAATTGTTCTTGATTGTGTATATTGATGATATTATCATCATGGGAGATGACTTAGTTGGTATAGTTTAGCTAAAGATCTATCTTCAGCATTAGTTTCAAACTAAAGACTTAGGGAAATTGAAGTATTTGCTAGGAATTGAAGTTGCACAGTCAAAGAAAGGTATTTTTTTTTCACAACGAAAATATGTCCTGGATTTGCTTATTGAGACTAGTATGTTGGAATCAAAGCCTCTTGATTCACCTATGGAACAAGGGGCTAAACTGGCCGCTAAGGAAGAGAAGATCTTTGATAATCCTAAGAAATATAGAAGATTGGTAGGTAAGTTAAATTATCTTACAGTTACTCTTCTAGATATTGCCTTTCTAGTTAGTATGGTTAGCCAATTCCTATCTTCCCCCCGTACATCTCACTGGGACATAGGTATTTGAATATTGTGGTCTTGAAGAAGACTCCGGGGAAAGGGATTGTTTACCAGAAGCACGGTCATAACAAAGTCGAAGGATTTTTTTATGTTAATTGGGTGGGGTAGGAGGTCAATGACAGGCTATTGTACCTCAGTTGAAGGAAATTTGGTATCATGGAAGAGTAAGAAACAGAGTATTGTAGCTCGTTCTAGTGTTGAGTTAGAATATAGAGCCATGGCACAAGTGACGTGTGAATTAATGTGGATTCAACGGTTAATAACTGAGTTAGGCTTTAAAGCTTCAGTACCTATGATCCTATGGTATGATAATAAAACTACAGTGCATATAGCTTCCAATCCCGTGTTTCATGAGAAAACAAAACATATTGAGGTCAATTGTCATTTTATTCGAGAGAAGTTACAGAGTGGATTGATTCTTCCCAGTCATATTTGAACTAATGAACAACTTGCAGACATTTTTACTAAACCTCTGGGTAATGGGAGGATAGATTAATATTTGTGACAAGCTAGGCATGATTAATGTCTATGCTCCAGCTTGAGGGGGAGTGTTAGGGTATAAGGGTAAAGTAGTCTTTAGGAACTTCAGAGTTTATCGTATGTATATATTGAACATTATTGAATAATACAATACACTTTTCTCTCACACCAACCAACAATAGTCTCCTGTTTCAACATCATTGCTAAACTGTTGCCATGACCTTGTCAAATGCCTGGTCTAGCAGCATTTCTTTGTGCTGCTGGTCTTTGCCATACTGAGATCTTCCTGTCTGTGCCCTCACTAGGAAAACAGTATTTTAAAATGCACTCCTTCATCCTTGATGACTTGATGGCCTCCCAGCCCATCGGAAAACAAAGTTCAGATGTGTGAATCAGATTGATTGGAAAGAAGAGATTGAGCATAATAATCATATTTTGAGCCTTTTCTCAAGGTTATGATGAGAAGGACTGAAAGAAAGGAGAACCTAAACATTAACTACGACGTATGAAAGTTGAGATGCTAATTTCAGAATTTAAGCCGTCTTCATTGTCGTTTCATAGAACAGCAGATCAAAGTTGTATACCTTTACACTTTATGGTAATTGGTTGTCCACTATTCTCTGTATATGCAAATACATATAGTAATGACTTCACGATACCTCACATGCATGGTTCGTGCATCTTGCTTCTTTCTTGATCCTTCAACCTATTCAGCTAATGCTCGATCATTTATGTATGCATAGGGCTGGCTTTTCGAATTTCTTAAGATCTTCCCAGGTGGTGCCACATGTAGCTTATGTTATTTTTGCAAATCCATTTGCTTGTAGTTCATATTTCAAGGTGCAGTAATATGTAGTTGCTGCATCATCAGGTTTAAAATTTTGGCCACTTTTAGAAATCGAAAAGGAAAAGGCTTCTGTTTTAGTGCCTTTTTGGGCGTTCTTTTGAGTTCTTAGTCTTTGCATGGGTTTTCTGGTGGAGAATAGGCGTCATTTCTTTGAAGTAAACTGGAAATTGTTTTGATACTGTAGGCAACAGTAAATCGATCAAAGGGAAATCAGACAGAGATTACTAGAGCTGATCTCATCAGGAGAAGTTCTTATTGCCGAGTTTCAGGTATGCTTTGTCATGTTAGAGTTTACAAATTGGACTGAAGTGCGCGACTTCAATTCATTGACTTTCCTCTGTTGCTTGTGTAAATATCCACTCGCATGCATAGACGCTATCAAGATCAGTAACTAAAGCTCATTGTCCTGATTGCAGACCGTGACATGGATCTTCTCGAATTGTCTGCTTATGGCACCGTTCGCCGGGACCAAGATTCTGGTGGATGCAGAATACAGTGACTGATCTTTACCGTTGGTCAAACCTTTCTACACTGTGCAACTGGGTTTCCAATTTGTTCAGCATGCCGGAGTTTCAAGATTATGGTGGAATCCAAATCCTCTATTTGTAAAAGTTCCTCGTAGTGTATATACTGTATTTGAAGACTGCAATTCTCCTCGAAATGAAATGAGATGCAATTGTTTTAGTTATTTTGCCCAACTTGCTTCATTCTATGAAGCTTCAGTTTGAACAGAAAGACATTTCCCCTATGATAAAAACGTTACGTAGTCTATCCGTTAAGATGCTTTTCCCATGTAGCGGGGCAGATGGATTCGGGAGCACGCACTCGATATTTCTAATGGTTTCTGCATTTGGTGTGACTTGGGGGCTTTATGTGGTCCAGGTGACTTATATCAGGGTTCGTGTTTATCCAACTGCTACCGTTCAGCCATGCGTCCTAACGCTCCACGCGATTGGTGGATCTTTCTTCTTCATTGATCAACCTCATGATGGTGGACCTTTCAGATTCATGGAGGATGTGAAAAACAAATGACAAATCCTTGCTTTCTTTCCCACTTTTCCTTTCCGTTCAGATTGAAAAAAAGCGAGGACTTTTCTCACCCACAATTTTTCTTTCTTTAGATTGCTTTTCAAATCCGTCGCTTTACTTTTTGGGGTTTGAGAAGCACTGTGTTCCCAAAAAAGGAGAAGAAGCAGCACCATGGAAAGCTACAACTCATATGCCTTGTTGCCATACACGCGTCCCTACCTAAATTTTTGTGTGGTGATTGACCAAAGCATGACACCCAAAGTCAGCTTTTCAACTTTTATTACACCCTTTTATCTCTTGACTTTATGGTTCTCTCTTTTTGGCCAAGTTACCTTGTGGCCTACAGCATCAATTGGACTCTCCCTCTCTCTTCCAACGTTAGCCCTCGCATCTCGCGTCGTTATTAAAAATATATTAGGCCACCGTGATGGAATGAACTTCAGGATTTGCACAAGGATTGGTCAAATTGTATGAAAAAGTATTGATTTAGAGTTACTTGTGTTTGCGTGGAAAATGATTTAGAGTCGTGTTTCGGTGGGATCTTCTTAGCAAGTTCCAATGGGTCAAAGAGCCCAGAGGAAGATTGATCCAGAGAACCGATCAAACTGAGTGCCCACTTTTGCGCAACACGTCAATTTGCAGAGATAGGTGACCTTTTTGGCTTGATAATTAGCATTCTTTATATCTATATACATCCACCTTGTTCTCATCTCCCATCATGTTAAACATCAGAATAAATGTTTCCTCTGAAAAGTTCTCTACGACAGAATTTTTTTGTCGAGGTGCCTGGTACTAAGAAATTCCCAATGCCCATCTTCCCTCATTGTATTTATTGATGTTTAATGTCCCTCCACTAAAGTGAGTCAAATGAAAAGAAGAGA
Organism: Eucalyptus marginata; assembly: GCA_014182565.1. Taxonomy (NCBI): domain Eukaryota; kingdom Viridiplantae; phylum Streptophyta; class Magnoliopsida; order Myrtales; family Myrtaceae; genus Eucalyptus; species Eucalyptus marginata. The sequence goes on along the minus strand of CM024595.1, from coordinate 28,572,857 downwards.
GGGAGGAAAAGAGGCCCTCAGAGCAAGCTCAGCTGCTGAAAGAAGTGGATAGCAAGAGCTTCTTTCCCTTTCTTGTTCCACTTTTATTTAAGTTGCTTGCTTGAGACACCATCCCTCTTTTTGTTGTGGTGCTGGTTTAACTGAAATTAGGCTAGGCAGAGAAGATAAAAGGCTAACGGAAGAAAGGTCAGATGGAGAAGGCCATCTATCAGCAAAAGAACAAGAGAGAGAAAGCAAATGAAAGAAGTGAAAGATTTGGAGAAACTTGATTGAATTTGGGACCGAAAACAGGGCCCTACCTTAATCCAAGCTGTGGCTAATATCGTCTTGCAGACAACAAAATATCAGAGTGTTTGCTTGCAGCTGAGCAAAGGAGGGACACGTGCAGGAGATAAAATCAATGCAAGATATAAAAAGTGCTTCATAAAAGAAATTTAGGTGGATAAATTTCAAGTTGGCCATATCCAAACTCCCAGGTCACAGCTCTGTTAGAGAAAGGACCACCTGGGTGGTTCATGTTTGGCTCAAGATGGAAACAACAAGAACAACAGAAAACTGCAAAAATATCAAAGAAATCTATATCTTTGTGTTCGCTATTCATGCCTTACTCTGCAGATTGTTTGGCTCATGGAGCCTAAATAGGGAACCTTGGCTTCTCCTAGTTTTCACTTTCTACTTTCTTGCTAGGTTGGTCACCTATGAATCTGTCTGAATTTCTTCTTTTCTGGCCAAATAAAAGAAAGGCCGTTCTCGAATGTGTAAGCACGAATTACATGAATTAAACTCGATTCATCCACAGCTGTGATGACTTCATATTGATGAATATCCTCCATGCTGATTGTACCTCCGATTTCTCTTTAAGGTGACAGTCTTAGCATTATTAACTCAATAACTTCACCCGCTCAAGAACTAAAGTAACTTAGGAGTGGATACCGATCATTCGCTGTCTGCAAGAGCTCGCCATCAATGGGGAGTTGGATGGTTGCTGGACATGTCACCGTCCGGTCCATCTCTCCTTTTAGCACATTTAATATTGCTTCATCCTTGATGTAGCCAATCGATGACGACTTCTGTTTGGGCAGTACTATCCATTTCGAATGGTCTGAATCTTTTTCTGAGCCTCTCACCGTAAACTACTGCATCACTTTTTGCGTACCCACATCATTGTCGGATAAACACTGGTCCATGCTTAACCACGCAAAAGGCAGGAGCTCTTTGAGCAAGACAAGCTTAAATGAGAATAATACGGATTTACTGAAGTGTCAATCTTCCAACAGAGAAAAAGGCAACAGAAAGGGAAAAAGAAGCAATAATCTGAAATTATTTATAATGATTCAGGACGTTATGGTGTCGCGGAAATCTCCATATCTTCTATACATTCACAGCTTCAAGTTGCAGACACTATCAATGTACAGAACACAAGAAAAGCAGGCTAAGTTCGTTCAGCAAAGGCAAATGTTTCCAAGGTTAAAAAGATCACAAAACTAATCCACTTAAGAGCTCTGTGGATGGAATCTCCTCTGTCTCTTCTAAGTCTCAAGCAACGAGCACACCATTTTGTGGGCTAATAATATAACACCCAAAGCTCTGCCATCGTTGCTCGAGTGAATTTGACAGAATCCTGCTCCTCAAAAACCACACAATTCTTCAATTTACAGCCATGAGCTGCTTTTTCAAGTGTTCTCACGGAAATTGAGGGAACGAGACAATGCAGCAGGATTAGCATGCAAATGCGGCAAGGTTTCGGCATCTTTAACTTTGCCTTCTCCGGACTTTGGTTCGAAGGCCTTAATACCGAGGGCCGCCCATATTGAACTTTTCGCAGCCTCGCTGGGATCATCTATACGCAGAGTCTTCGGAACCCAAAGGCTACCGTTCTTCTGTCTTGGGGGTTCCGCTTGTTCCAGTGAAGTATCTGATTTAAGTGACTCAGATTCTCTCGAATGCTTTCCCAGTGTCGGTGAATTTGGACCAGAAGTTGTGGCCTTTTGGTTGCAAAAGGGTGACTGAGGTGACAAACAAGGAATGTTCCAGGCATTAGGAAGAACTCCACAAGCCCAAAAGGCTGCAGGGTAAAATGACATCGGTGGACATCCTGGAGGGCAAAAGGCAGGTGAGGGAATTGTGGGATTCCATGGATAAGGCCAAGGAACACCGGGAAGGCAAGGTATCTGCGGAGGAAATCCATTAACATTTCCCATCCCTTGTTCTTGTGGGAAATTTAGGCCTTTCTCATTCATGGAGTTCGATATTGTGACCGAGGAAGAGGTGGAGCTATCATCCCCATTTTCAATGTCCCGAAACCCATTTTTGTAACCATTCAACACTTTCTTCTTCTCGGAGATGTTTGGAATGGGGGACTGAGAATTGCACACAGGGGAGTCCAAACCAAAGGTAAGGACGGCTCCATTGGTTCTCAAATGGGGGAGTTGAGCCCCATTTGGGGAATCGACTCTGGCTGCTTGGAGAGCCTCAGAGATGGTGATGGGGCGATAACGTGTGGCAGCATTCTTGTTCTTCCTCCGTCCAGCTCCCACGGGAACATTCCTCATAGTACCCCCTGCAGTCCAGTACCTTTGACAGGCTCTGCAGAAGTGCCGGGGCTGATTGACATTGTAATTGTTGTAGTAACAGAATTTTGTGTCCATGCTGTTACATCGCGGGCAAGGAAGGATCTTATCTGGTTTCTTCAGTGTTTTGTCTTGCGAATTTTTGGGCGTGCCATGCTCTTCTTGTGCTCCAGTATCAGTGATATGCGATTTCGCACTCTCTTCTTGAATAGAGGGTGTCATAGGGTTCACAGCATCTGGAGAAGTCCCAGAGGGATCCAGTTCCTGAGAATTCGGAGGTGGTTCGCCCTCTTCTTGCATATTCTCAGAAGCCCTTTCAGGTGAAGCTTCCTGGAACTTTCACATGTGAAAACATAATCAGGATTAATATGAAAAGAAAGGATCGAAAGTAGTAAGATTGATCAGTGGATTACTATATAAACCGAGTATGCAGACAGCAGGAGAATGAAGGGCAATCAGCCTAAAGAATTGCAACTTTCAAAGCTTTCCTTTTGATTTTAGGTTCCTATGGAAACTTTGCCTTGAAGGTATAATGCTATCATCCGAAACTCAGAAGGTTCCAGAATCACAAAGTTACAAACTTCATTGACCCTCTAGCTTCACGTTTAGATGTATCCCGATTGCACAAGAGACCATAGTTTTTAGGACCAAAACATAGGGACAATGACAAAGATCAGTCGAGCTGCTGGGAGAGAAACCTCTAGCAGATTGCAGAAGAATTGATTCCCACACGAAACCCCCCAAAAAAGAAAAGGCCTTTACGACATGTCAAAAGGGGGAAAAAAAGAGAGAGACTGAATTAACAAGACATCACACATGAGAAAAAGCAACTAATCAAACTATGTCGAAACCAATCCGCAATTCCCCTAGTCCATATTTCCAAAGAAAGAAGCTCAAATCTTCACGGTACATGGAGAAAATACTCAGTAAATTCAAGAAAGTGGCCACCAAAATTTGTCTGTATTCCCGAACCAACGATACCCGAAAAAGAGAACTCCCAGAGACAGCAGCAGCATCCAAAGCAAGAAACCAAGCGAAAAACGCAAAAAAGCAAAATCGACCCATCAATCTATAAACCGGTAAGAAACACGGGCAATCACCAAAAAAACGCCTTTTCAGTTCACCAAGCATACCTGCTCTGCATCTTCATACTCTTCTTCCTCTCCTCCTCCTCCTCCTTCATCTTCATCGTAGTACTCCTCCTCTTCTCCTCCTCCTCCTCCTCCTCCTCCTACTCCATCTTCCCTCTCCTCCGGTTTCGCCGCCGCGAGGGCCGCGCCGTCCGCGGCGGAGGAGACGGGGATCTTGGCACCGAAGAGCTTGATGGCGGGGTCGTGGGTCTCTTGCATTTTTTCCGCGCCAAAGTCAAGCTAAGAAATCTTTCTCGGGGGTTTGCTCTCTCTCTCTCTCTCTCTCTCTATTTCTCTGTGGAACTTGAGGCTTGTTGCGCAGCACAGCAGATGCTCGTTTGCCCGCTTGGCATGGACAAGTGCTTTGTCGTCTGAGTTTTTGATCCCCTCCCCTGTCCAACCTCAGTGGGGGGTCGCTGCCACCTCAGCCGGTGGCTCGATTTCCAGCCACATGTTCTTGTGGCCTTTAAGATTTTTTCCTTTTTCCCCTCTCTCTCTCTCTCTCTGTCACCCAACTTTTTTGACTCTCCCCCCCGGTGCACAGAAAGTGCGTGCTACTCCAGCTTTGTCTTTTTCTCTGGCTCGAGAGATGTAGGCCGTGGAGTGGAGATCAAACCAACACAATTAGGGCATAAAATAAGAGAGAGCTTGGCGAATGCACCAGCCCATCGATGCACCTTGAATCATGTGGCCGTGGATGGTGTGTGTGTGTCCCAGGAAGAGGGTTGTCAAGATCACTTAATTCAAAAGTGTCCGTCTATCTGTGTGTCTCCTCAGGATCGATATTTGTTGCCGTTTTCGAACTCCCGCATGCACATCGTCACAGCCCGAGTTTTTATATGAAATGACATGGGTGAAAAAAAAGAACCCGATCCCCCCACCGACAATGTATTTCGAATCAGCTCATGTGCCGCACACACAACTTTTTTATGGATAACGCATTACTATTGTGTTGATAGGAATTTGCCGCGTGGATCAAAGATTGGAGGCGCGTTTTCATCATGGCCAATCCTCAAACTCGTCTACCACTGTTGTGTTATCTTCGCAGACTAAATTAGTACAATATTTTTACTTGCAAATTGCATAAAATGGGTTTAAAATTATCATGGTATCCTCACAATTAAGTACTTATGCCCCTAAAAAATGCATTGGATTGGGTTGTAGGGCGACTCTTTGGCCTTGTTGCAACAAAATTTTAGTATGTAATTGTAAATACATTAAGATCCATGAGGTGACGTTGAAAAGATTGTAAGCGGCCTCAATTTGATATTCAAGAAGAGTTTGGTATGTCCGTATACATGCTAATTCTGATAACCAGTCTCAATATCCTTAATAGTGTTCAGCATATGATAATTTTAACATATGGTAGTACACATAAGTCTCCATGATTCATAATTTTTTATAATAAGTGAAGATTTTCCAAATTCATTAGTAATTTGGGATAGTAATTTCCACAATTGCATTAATCTGTCGTCAATAAAAGTTGGTACTAGTAATTTTTAAGATACATCAATAAATCGATGTCAATAAAACGTGTCAAGTAAACAGGATTAGTTCGTAGGATGGCACAAATTATTTATTAAAAAAAAAAAAAAAAAACAAGGACTTTTTCAAGGGCGGAGATTATTAGAATAAGATAAATCTCTCCGGCCACATCAGCTCCACGCACCCTCCGCGGGGCCCACTGACAGGAGCACACTTTTCAATCGAGCGATTCAAAAAACTCTACCCGAGCAACCGTCGGATTAAAAACACCTGCCCCTTGTGGACACGTGTCTTCCATCTACGAGGCCCAAAAATTCTTCCTTCCCGCCTTCGGGATCTAGACACGTGCCCCCTCGAAAGGGAAAAGCGATCGTCCCTTTCCGCGAAAAAAGATATCCTCGTCCCACGTGGAGGATAGAAAAGCTAGCCGGGAGCATATCTTTTGCTTGTCTTAGGGCAAAAAGGTCAACTTATGCTCGTATTGATCCTGTAAATTAACGTTTGTAAAAAGACGCTTTGGTCAGAACAAACTTTGGGCGATTAAAATATTGATTATTTCGTACCTAAAGTTGCTTCGATAATGGAGGACGGCCACTTGGTCGGTTAAAGCGACTTTTATAATGGCTATTTGATTCAGCCTGAACGCGATATGCGCAACTAAATAAAATTTGATTCTTGACGTTATTTTATTATTGTAGTAACAAATATTTATAGCATCGAATCGCAAGTTCATCACAATCCACATACGTTGTGTTGTCATTGGTTGAGAAAAATTTCATCTATTTTGAATGGATAGATATGATGAAACGATGACGATTAAAGTCACGAAAGGTGTCTCTCGTCACAAACAATGACATTTTGATCGTGCTCCATGACTTAATATGTGCAATCTATAACCCACACCCTCCTCCACATAAATTGACAATCTTTGCTTATGTTCAAACTATGGTCATGTAAATCGCGTTGTGCGTCTGGAGGTATTTAATCTCCTGACTTTAATGAGAACTGCAACATGCATGTAGAAAGGTCTAAATTTTAACCCAAACCAAATGCTTTTCGACTTAAATTAAGATCGAATTAAACTACATCAAGAAACCCGTTCATCTTTTAAAAAATAATTTTAATTCTGTTTTAATTTGACTTGATCCTAATTTATACTATTACTTGAAATCGGATAAATGGAAGAACTTTCTTTTGACTCCTAGACAGGGATGATCGGTTTTAAGATGGGTAGTTCCTACCATGGAATTAAAACCACCCACTGGATCCATTTCGTAAAATGGAAACCAGAACTGCCCATTGGGTCCTGTACCCATCTAAGAACTAGACATCGATTCGGTTTGGTTTTGGGTGAGTGTATAGAATCGGCCATCTCTTAAGAGGCTAAGAGGCGATCGAAAGCGAGATGAGGCAAGAGAGTTGAGAGGATCATGCAAGGAGGGGTGAGGATCGAGAACGAGATAAGGTGAGTATTGTGATTTTGCAATAGGGTTTCTTTCTTTTGAGAGGGAGCATGCGTGAGGAGTGGGGATCATGAGAGAGAGCTTTAGGAATTAGGTGTTTCAACACATAACCAATTTGGTCTAGGCAGATAGTTCTAACCTAAAATCGGGAACTAAACTAGTACTCATCAATTTCAATTTTTTGGAATTTAGAACAAGATCGGTTCTCATGAGAACAACCCGAACCGGCAAGTTTGATATGGTTCGAGTAGTTCCCAATTCTTTTGCATGCTCTTACCTTAGAGCGAGCACTGGAAGGAGGTTAAGGGCACAAATAATTATCATTCTTTTCAAAAATTAATTTATGGGATATAAATTGATCTTTCTATTTTTACTCCTTAGATGAGTTTTGAGCAAAATAGACTTTTGATGACAACAAAAATTTACGTTACCGAAATAGAAATTCGTTTAATAATGAAACAAAATTTCTTCCTCTTGCGCGAGCAACGAGCAAATGTAGGTGGACAATTAGTAGCGAGAGCAAGCTATGAGAAAAAAATTTATTTCTCATTTTTATTCCGAAATAAAAACTAAAAATCTTACTTCTCATTTATGTTCTAAACCTATTTCTGGACTAAAAATTTGTTTCAAAAATATAAAAATGAGATTTTGTTACCGAACAGATTTTTGCTCCAAACATGTTCATGGGAACTAGAAAAATAGAAAAACGAAAAAAATAGAATGACTATCATGCTCGTCCTAAACAACAAAATTGGAGTTGTGTTCTGGCTTGAGGACGGAGGACCCTCTTTGGGCTTAAAAAAGTGATTGAAGCCCATGTGGAGACAAAATCACACTCGGGCCACTAGGCCCAACAACTCATGGGCCAACGGGAGTCCCATTAGATTCTTTCCCTAATGCTTATCTTTTCTTTTTCCTTTTCAAATGATGAGAGAATCCGTGACTATGTATAACAGTTTCTGGCAGGATAAAACTAGGCTACTCGAAATATATAGGTTCATCCCACCCTCACACACGAGGAAGGCGGTCCAATGGAGAGTCGAATCCAGCACCTCGCGAATATCTTGATGAATCCCAATCGAATGATTTCAGGCTCTAAGTGTTTTTTAGTTTGGATAATGAAATTGATTAAGGAGATCCTCTCAAATTCCCTACAAAAATCAGACTCGTTTCATCATGGAGCAGGTTGGATCAGCCCATGAGAAACTAGGCCTCATTGTTGCCTCAAAATACCCCGAGGGGCCCTCTTGTGATTATATAACTGTTTAATCGGGTGCGAGAGGACTTCAGTGGGCCAAGCCCAAAACGAAATGACTTGCCCTGGCCAGCATTGATAAGCAACTGGAATAAAAATTGGTAAAACGAAGTTAATGGGCAATTTTACGAGAGAAATATTATTAAGTCACAGCAGCAAATGTTGGTAAATTCATCGAAGAATTTGATATATTTGAGACATTTGTAAGAAAGATAAAAATATAGGTAAAAAATAACGAAAGTTCATAAATTCAAATAAACGCTGATAAGTAACTCAAATGAAAATTGGTAACCCAAATTTAGATAGTAATTTCATTAGAAAAAAAGGTTTTTAAATCACTCAAATGAAATTGGCAAATTCATATGATGGTTACTAAATTCAAGGCTTTGGCGAGAAAGACTAATAAAACCCAATAAAAAATATAATAAAAGTTAGTAATTTTCAAATCGAAAAAAGAAATCTAGTAATTTCATGGAAATGTCAGTAAATTATCAATAGGTCACCGAAAAATTAGGTGATCAGTAACGTTTGTACCAGCAGTGTTTTTTTTTTTTTTTTTTTTTTTTGGCACTTATCAATGTTTTAAAAAAATCTATCATGGCAAAGAAACTTTCATTTATGAGAACCAACGGTAGAATCGTATCGTCCAGTCTTTTCCTAGATTTCCGCCCTCAGTTTCAGTAATATTTTTATGCATCCGCCCATATCGTCCACTTTCGCACTTACCATCTTCTGTCATCTTCCACTTTCACTAGTGTGCTCCAACCTTCTCCTCGCCAACTTGACTCATAGAAAATGGATTTCCATGATCTCCCCCACCAACCCATTAGTGGCCTTGCACATGAAAAGATTTTGATTGCATTCCACAGAATGTGTGAAAAGATTTTGCAGTAGGCACATTTCGCGTCAAGTCCTCCACAAACTCGCGGCAGCTGCTCTCCACCGCCCTTTTTGACTCGAGGGTCAATGATGGTTGCCGCGAAGATCGCGGCCATCTAGGGTGTTCTGCCATGTCAAACTATAAATTCAGTGCTTGCTTCGAGTACAAATGAGTGAGTACAGCATTCACAGATTCTTGGAGATGAAGACCTTCAGGGCAGGCACTCTTCTTCGGCTGCTTGTCGTTTTGCTCGGCATATCTGGGATCATCTGTTCGGCTTATGCAGTGCCGGTTACAAGTAATACTGCTAGCATTCCTAGCTTGATCTCTTTTTTCACTGTTTTTTACTCCCTGTCGTCCTCTTTCCTTTTCTTTTCTCACGTGAAGTTTGCACTCTGCGCCCACAGGAACAGGAAGCCTAGTGCAAGAGGCTCGAGTTCATCAAGTCGCAAGCGGTTCGGTCTTGGTAGGAGAAAATTTAACTTGAAAGACACTGAAATCTTTCATTGCTCTTGAAACAGTAGCACATGTTCCAAGACTTGTCTATTTGACATTAACTGATGCAATTCTTTTGGTCCCTTTAACAATCCTCAGAGGCCAGTACCGGGAGGAGTTTTGGGTCTAGCAAGAATCGGTGGAAGGATGGACATCGAGGTCAATGATTATCCAGGATCGGGGGCCAATAATCGCCACACGCCAAAGCCACAACTTGGGAGAGGATGCATCGAATGTTGAATCAAGATGCCTTAGCTAGTAGGTTTGAATGTAGTCCTCGGAGATATAGACACATTGTCGTATATCACAGTGCAGTTGTAGACATAACCGTCTCTCTCTCTCTCTCTCTCTCTCTCTCTCTCTCTCTCTCTCTCTCTCTCTCTCTCTATGTTGCTGTAGAAATTGCTTCTAGCTCTAAGGGGTAGCAGTGGGTTTCTGTTGTCGAGATATTGTGTAGAAGTTGGAGAAGGCATGTCGAGAAATTTTCCAGTCTTGATGTCGCAGGACTAGTGACGGGTTTGTTAATGTCAATGGGTTTGCTTGTATAAAAATGTTCTTTGTAGCTATTTTCTGACCCCGTGTGTTTATCTCCACAAGGTACTCCTGAATTGGAGAAACCGTAATGGATCATGTTGATAGGTTTTGTTGAACTACCTTCTCTGTGGAAAAAATAGGGAATAAATTGAATGAACGGACAGTGTTCGCTCACAGCATTAAACCAGCAAAACAGAAATGCAGGTTTCTATGTCCGTAGATGTCGTGCAATCTGGAATGTTTTGCTTTTCTCTACATAAAATGACCCGTCCGTCCATGTGTCTTAACAATTCTTCTTGCGCAAGACAAAGCAGCGTATCGTCAAAACCAGGAAAGCGCTTTGCAAAGGTCACGAAATGATCGGTTTTGTCTTTGAAGCCTTAAGTGGAAGTGTTAGGTAAACAAACCACAAAACTCCCGAAAGTTTCTGGAGAGTGGACTTTGGATATCAGTGGAGGCAGACGGTGGATTGTAAGGTGCACTAAACCACTCGACGACAATATTTCTATTACCTTTTTCTGATAACTTTTATGGCCACTCAATGACAGTGTTTTACATAATTTCATCTTGTTTTTTCTTCTTTCAGTTCGTCTCTAGATGGTAAATAGCACAGATTGCTTTCAATGCCAATTGAAACGAATAAGGTCAGGAATGCTCCTCATAATGGGCCACTACCGAATTGACTAGCTATCAACAAGCTAATGAAGCGCTAATCAGAGTAGAACAATAGCTAAGCACACATTGCTCTCAATTAGCAAATAAGCCCATTGATACGAATCTCCCTGTCGTGCGTCACAATGGAACTAATCAACTAATTAGCTAGCAATTGAAAAGGCAAAATATGAAGCTTCTACCATGTTGGAAATGGAAGCAATGGCAGAATCCGATGTATAATTTGTATCTGCTAAGAGATAAAGCCTTTTGCAGCAGAATGGACCAGCAGTGCGGTAGATTGAAAATCGGGAAAGAAAATTGCATGAAGAAGGCAGTGATCAGCAAGCCCTTTATAACAGGTTGGGAAAAAACACTTTGAAACAAACACGCACACTAGTACCAAAAATGTACTGTTATTTAGCATGACCTCGACTGCTGAACATTACTAAACGCGGTTCTCCATTTACTGAACAATGGAACAAGGGTAAGTAGAGGCCTCTCTGCAACTGCAACAAAGACTTAACCTCGCGGTGATGGTGCAATGGCCGGTGCAAAGGTCGGTGCAATGGCTGGTGCACTGGAAGGAGCATCGCTGCCGTTCACACGCGAAAATCCAAACTTTTTGATAAGCTCATTGGCGATAATTTGGTTAGCGGAATCAGTTGGGTGGTACTCGTCCCAGAACACGTACTTGCTCCTGTCTGAACACAATGTTGATGCAGGAATACACGTGAGGGCAGGCCTGATACTTCCGAAAGAACAGCAAGGCGAGTCCGAGTTGCTGAATCCTACACAATTTAGAAAGAGCAACGCTCAATATTTTACGGACGAGGTAAAAGAGAATAGACTGGGCGAAATTTTGTAGACAATTAGGAGAGCAAAACTGACCATATTTCTGGGGGTTGCTTATAACATCATTGACAACATCATAAGCATCGCCGAATTTATAGCTGGCATTGGGGAGTTTGCCTGACAATTTCTCCAGCATCTGGCTTGTGGCACGATTGAAGCTGAGCGCCAATTTGTTCGCCCTATCTTGACAGTTCCCCGATGTACTTAACACCCTTTGGAGCGGAATGCAACCCATTGGCCCCAATCCAAACACCATTAGCTGCCTTGCCCCTAAGCTGTGCAATAACTATGAAATGTGCACATTTCCAAGTCAACAATCTCATCAACTGTGAAATGAAAGGGAAGTTATGTATCACGTTAACTGGATTTCAGAATGAAGACTGTTACCTCAAGTTGTGCCTGGAGTGTCTCAGTCATGTAATTGACGAAAGCATCGTCGTTGTATTTCCACGAATCGCTGTAAACTGGCATCAGGTAATTGTTGATGAAGTCATTGCTTCCTAAGGCGACAACATACTGGGATTCTTGGAAGAACTTCTGAGCTGCATTCACGCCGATCTTATTCCTGATCATCTGCTGTGTTCCTTGGAAGAGCTCGATTTGCTTGTACAGACAAAACCTTTGAATCTGCAAGAAGCCACGTGATTCAGTCCAAATTTTTAGAGAAAATATAGGAAATATGTCTTAACAGCGGTCAGGTTCTTACAAAGTATGTCCCTGTTTCATTCAAGATCCCTCCACCTCCTGAGGCATAGTTCACTCCATTTTCCAAAATCACGTCCGCTGTTAGAGACGGATCAAGAAATGGAGGCGGCCTTGGAAGACCCGTTTCATCGCCTGTGGCAAGATCACAAATTTACATCAATAGCTCATGAACTAAACCAAGTACATCCAAGAAAACCTGATTAAATTTAGTTTAAGGAAGTTCAAAGGACAAGTGTCTTCTCCTGTTACCAATAATATCTGCAACGGTGCGGCCATTGCAGAACCTCCCATTAGGGAGTCCATTGCCGAAATCGATGCCGTACCATGGCAGGTTGGCCTTGGCAAGGCTTCTCGACAGCCGGTTGTTGTTGCCAACGTCCGAAAGAGAGTCCCCGAAAATGAACTGCACCCCCTTGGAATCGCATCCATTAAGTGATACCCCAAGGATGGTCACTATCAGCGTCGTTAGTACCAAAACAGACCTCATACTCGAAACAGATTTTTCAAGAATTCAGATATCTTAAGGATGCTCGTCTGTTCGGTACCTGTTTCTGAAAGATTGAAGATGGGGGGTTATAAATGATCCGTGCACACAAATTCTGACAAGAAACCGGGAAACGAACGCCTCAAAGATTTTGTTGATGAACCAACTGTAAGATTATTCACACCTACTGCATCTACTTGTTGCAATGAGAAACAGAAAAGGTGCATGTCCCCATTACCAATTACCCCACAAGAACATCGCCCTGGTAACTCTCTCTCTCTCTCTCTCTCTCTCCATACATGAGAGCAGCCAGCACGCAGCAGGAGCACAAGAAGGACGTGTGCGGTCATGGGTTGCGCTTGACCTGGCCGCACAAAGATGGAGGAAACGGTTTGACTAACGTGAGGAAGTTTCAGGGTTTTCGAACACGTCTAGAAAGCACCGGTATCGTCTCTGCGAAACGGGAATGGTGAGTTCACCTAACCATGTATGCGTTACGGGCATGATGAGGTCAAAGCCGGTTTCTTCGCGGCGATGACTGACGTGTTATTACAGCTCCGCAAAGATTCGCGACGTCTGCACCTACGAAAGACTAAAAGAGAAAAATCTCCATGGATGCGCGTTTTCCGGTCGGGTGCTGGTAGCTTCCTCTCCCCAAGATGGCACGCTTCCGATTGTCAAAGGTGTTTGGCCAGGCTTTCTAAACGAGTGCGTGGACACTTGTTAATACAAATGTTTGTTATGGCTTATAATAAGCATTTCTTTGCTTATCCCGTCAAAACTGAAAGATTATGGGGAAAAAAAAAATTAACACGAATCTGTATGTGCGCGTTCATACATTATGAATGTTTCTTTATTTTAAAATTACAAAAAAAGAAAAATGTCACAGTGCATCCACGGCAAAAGCCACCTCCGAAAAACTCAAGTAGTAGTTATTGATCGATTATGTTGTACCATAATGCGGGAACTGACCATTTCTTGTAATTAAATTAATGTGAACTCATTGGAAAAATGAATGAGGACTAATAAACAATACTAGGGATTTACGTGATTTGGTTCGAGTATCGATAACTATTTTATGGCGAGAGCTTCCAGTAAATAATCCAATAATAATCGAAGAATCATAAAGTTACAATAGTTCGTATACTTGAGTGTTTTCCACACCTCGTCCAAAGCAAACTTACAAGTATTATCTTACATTCTCTCACAAAAATCTCACAGAGAGAAAAAACCGATACTCCTCTTATATTTGCCCTACTATAACTGATCATAGAGAGAAAATATAGTACCCCATTTGCATAACTTAGAAATATGCACTTCTTTACCCTCCACTCCAATGTACTAGCATTCATACAAGCATAAGCAAGGCAACCGAATACTATTAGTCTAGCGTAATAAGCAAATGTACCTGACCACATTTCCTCGGGAGTTTTCCAATCAATTGTCTATGATGATGATCTATTCATTAACCAACAAGCAATATTTACTACTTCGACCCAGAATTATTCATCTAATCTAGCATTAGACAGTAAAGAGCGAGCTCTCTCCAATATAATTATGTTCATCAGTTCTGGGGAAAATTGTCCAAAAATTCCTAAACATATTGTACGATAACCAATTTAGTTCTAAACCTTTTGATTTTGCTACTTAAGTCCTAAGCATTTTAATTGTGCCAAAAAAATTCTAAATATTTTAACAATTTGCCAAATAAGTTATAAACATTATTAACGAGTTGTCAATTTAGTCATTTCAGCTAATTTTGATCGAACATTGCTAAAGTAGCGGCCCAATTAACACTAGCCATCCTATGTAGCACGGCTAGCACCGATGTGAAATTTTTTCTAATTTTAAAATAAAATTCAAAATGATATATATATATATATATATATATATATATATATTTTTTTTTTTATTGATTCCTTTATTTTTTTCCCTCTTTTTACAGAGGCTTGGTGACCTTCGCCAACCACGATCAAGGGTCGATGACCATGCTTGCAACCCTCATTGGATCTAGCGAGGGCGTGGTGGCCCTTCACGGGTTTGGTGAGCCCTCGCCTAGGCCATTACTGCCACAACCAGGGTGGGCAAGGGTCACTTCGCCTTCATTGTGGCTTGCAAGCCCTCCCCCAAGGCCCAACAAGGGTCATCAGCTCTCGTCCAGGGTTCGGCAAGGTCGTCGGCCCTTACTCAGCGGTCAGAGGCCCCACCAACCCTCTGTAAAAAGTGGGGAAAGAAAAGAAAAGAAAGAAAGTAAAAAAAAAATAATAATAACAATTTTTTTAAAAAAATTTAATAAATTATCCGCATCGGTGTAATCATGCTATTTAAGACGGTCAACACTAACTGGGCCGCCATTTCAGCAATATCCAGCTAAAATTAACTAGGAGGACAAAATTGACAATTCATTAAATGGTTTAAGATTAAATTGACATAATTAAAAGGTTTAGAATTGAATTAGCAAGTTGTAAAAAAGTTTATACTCTTCTTATTTACCCTACCATATCTAATATCAGAGAGTAGAAATATATATACACACACGCACACCCACACACATAATATATATTATTTCTATCTAAAATAGGAAATCTATTTTAGGAAACCTACTCAAATTAGAGAACTCTCTCAAACTATAAACTTATCTCAAGAGATTGTGTGCTTGAGTCCAGTCTTAGGTAGAAAGGGATGGCAATAGGAAAGCCAAATTAAAAAGGGTATTGACCATGCTTTTCTTTATCCCCGATCGGGATCAAAGGAAATTTTCTCAAGTAAACACCATCCGATTGATAAGTTACAGATTCGGGCGTCGCCCACTTTCAATTTCGGTTAACCTCGTCCGGGAGTGATGGTTCATAAGCCGTGTCTTGTCAATCAAAAAGGCAGGGTTAAAGAAGAGAAGACTCTCGATTGCAGTTGATTTGGAGTCGAGCGCCCCGATCGGCGGATCCATCCACCCGAAATTGTATTGAGCCCATTGGGCCATTGACGTCAATCCAGTATCCAATCCATAAAGAAAAGTTAAAGGGCTCGAAAGAACTTGCCGAGACGGGTAGTTTTGGGTCCATCGGGTGGGTCAGCATCGGCCCAAGCCCAAGTTTGATTCTCGAATTCGGAGACTATGGAAACTTTTTCTCTCTCGAGTGTCTCTTTATTCGATCTTCTTCTGAAGCCACGAGATAGTCGACGATTCCCACCATTATGACCAGAGAAGAATGAGTTTTGGGATGACTAACTCAAATGAATTAAATGCAATTTGATCTAATATAAGATATGATGCACGCTTTTGCATGACCCTAGAGTGTTCTCAGGAGGCGAACGTGGCCAATCAAATTTGGCTCTTCGAAGCATGAGGGTATGATCGAACTTAGGTCATCTTGCGCACGCTCGACCTTTTGTTAATTTCAACCCGAGGAAATACTTGAAACAAAGGCCAAACTACTCATGTACCTTTTAGTACTAAGGTGCATTGGGCGAAACCGACTTATCATCATGTCTTTGACGTCAATGTCAACTAATGCCATCACCAAACTCTTTGAAAGTCCAATCAGACCAGTCGATTCAATTAAAGCATTGGTACGATGACCATCTAAAATATATTTTATTGGAATTTCTCGAGTTTGGCCGATTTGAAATTGTTTTATCCAGTCCAAAGATTCAATGACGAGACAAAATTTTAGATTTCGTTTGTTTTACAGAAAAATAACTTCCAAGAACACATTTTCTGAAATTTTCGATATTCGATTTACGGAAAATAAACTAGTTACGGAATACATGTTCCGCCAATAGAAAAAAAAACATTTTAAAAAATGATTAAAATGTTTCTCCCTCTTCATAAAGCAGAAAATATTTTTCATCCTCTTTTTTGCATCTCTAGACCAAGCACTTTCTTTCACCTATAGACCAATTAATTTCTTTCACCAAACATATTTTTTTTTCTTTTTACTCGCTTTCTTTTATTTAAAAAAAAATTGATTTTTCTATATTTTTCTTTTCCTTCTTCTTCAGTCAAATTGCCAGCCACGCAGGCCTGTGGCAAGGCTTGCACTTGCCAACAAGTGGGCAAGCTCAAGTTTGGTGCCAAATTAGCAAGCCTCGGGCTCATCGATCTTGAGTGAGCTCGAGCTTGCGCCAATGGCCGGTTACCACTAGCCATTATTGTGGCTGGCAAACAAACGAAGAAGGAGGAGGAAAAGAAAAAGAAAAATAATTAAAAATGTTATTTTATAAAAAAATAAAATAAAATTTTATTAAAAGGAGTGCATGGAGATCTAATCAAATTTTTTATACCAAACAAAGAAAAACATTTTCTTATTTATTTTCAAGTTTCAATTGAATAATGTTGTGAAAAATAGCTTCTTAGAAAACATTTTTGATAAAATGATTGTAGCTTTAGAAGAAGTTTGTAGAAATTTAAAGGTAAAGACTCATTTAGATGAGTCAAATTTTTTCTTATTTCAAGTTGCTTTTCTATTTTGGGTAGATTTTTTCAATTTTTCTAGATTTCCTAATTTAATGTTTTCCAGTTTAATTTTTCCTAGTGTGATGTCTCCTAGTTTCGTCTTTCCAAATTTTAGATTTCCTGGTTTAATCTTTCCCCTTAGTTAAGTTTTGGTCAAACTTTCCTAGTTTAGTTTACTAGTCTCAATCACAAGCATGTAGTTTTGAGTTGATAATACATGAAAAAAATTCCCTCAAGTAAGCGAATCTTTTCGGTTTTTATTCAATTCACGTTAATAGCGAACCTTAAAGTACTTCGGTTCTTTATCTAATCCGTCGATATCGAACCTTATTGTTTTTTATCCTTAGCCGGCGGAATGCGCTTGATGACAAACCTTTCTCTCTCGCATTTCATTTTTCCACAAAAAACATCAAACAATTTTGTTCCGTCAAACATGTTCGGTAATCTCACCAAACCCCACAATGAATCACGTTGGAATTTGGAACCTTAAACTGTCGTGCTAGCCGAAGGAAGAAATTGACAAGGGAAGATGGAATTATAGCCGTTGAAAAGCATAACGAAACCAACGGCTCAGATCTGCTGGAATATAAGAACGGGGAAGGAAGGAAGATTCTCTGATTCTCAGGTCAGCACAGCGACGGCGTACACACAGCAGATGCCTACGAATTCAGCAAAGCAAAAGCGGAAAGAGCCTGCGGGAGCGGCTCGTGTACCTATATATATATACGCACACCTATACGCATTTTTGTTTTTATAGGCTTATATTTTCTTTCGGGGTAGTTGTCGAAAGGGGGTCTTGATTTCCTCGAGGCTCGCCGGCGGAGAAACTCAGAGACTGCAGGCCAGACGCCAAGAAAACGCCGGGTGAGTCTTACTTATTAATCCGTCCCCCTCTTTTGTCGGCTCGGTGTATGTAGAGGGCCATTTAGATTTCTGGGTCGTGCGAAAGATCGAAGCTTTCGGCCTTCTCTCGCGGTTTCCGGTGGAATTTCGCGTTCTCCGCCCCTGTTTTTGAGGTTCATTTCGCCGGCCCTGAATTGCCGCGTGACCAAGATTCTGGGTTCGTGCCTTGTCGCCGCTCGGTTGGTTTTGCCAGGGTGCCACCTTAGTTAGCTCTATTGGTTTTGGGTAATGAAATCTGGCGATCTTGATGTTTCTTTTTGCTGGGTGATGGTTGATGAGCGTGTCTGGTGCGGTCTGGATCGACGAGCTTTCGTTCTTGCAGATCTGGTTTCGCCTGTTTCGAACTCGTGTTTTACTGGCTTGAACTTGGAGTTTTCTTCATTTTATAGAATTGAAAGAATCTTGCTTTCACTGCCGTCAAGAATGAAAGGCCGTATAGGGTCCTGCTACATTGTTCTGTTTCGTGGGATTTTCGGTGTTGGTCTGGTCTTCTTGATAGGTGCATGTGAGGTTGTAAATGACTGAACGCTCGTCGTGCCTTTCTTTGAATTTGGGTATTCATCTCGTCCGCCGAATTGGTTATGTTTAGTGGCACTGACTGAACGTTGATCCTCTTTGCTCTGACTGCGAACACATCCACTCTGGTTTATATGGCTCTCTCTTTTCTTTGGGTGGAAAAGCAAGCTGTAAAGGATTGCTCCTGTTTCAGAGGTTCACCCAAAGAAAAGTGTAAAGGATTACGTGAGATACGATGGATGTATATCTTACATCCTTTGGATTTGTTGGAAATATTTTTTCCTTGGGATTTGCAGTGCTTTTGATATAGTTCGACTGCCTTTCTTTTTACCTAACTTTTGATGATAATTTTTCAAGCACTATACATTATTTATCTTTCTTAAGGTATGTATCTCATATACGAACTTTAGAAGTCCCTGGCTGCTATTATGCTAGAAGGTGTCTACTCAACCTTATTTGTTCACCAATCTAAAGGAGATTTCACTTCAACTAAATCTAGTCGTTTTACATCTCTCTCTCCCTTGAGATTTGCTGGTTTTAAGAGAACACGAAATTTCATCAGTCTGTATATCTTCCTTCATGTTGACTGAGAGCACACTTGTTGGATCATTGGATCTACCTTCCCTTTTTCACATTTTTTCGACAATTATATTGCATATATCATCTCTGAATGTCCTGAGAACTTTTTGCAATATGATTCCTGCTTGAGAGCCGTTATATTACCACAATACAATGTTGCCACTCCATGAATGATTAAACTAATTGAGATGTACGATAACCATTTACTCTATCTCAAGCGTTTACTAGTTACATAATAATAGAGTGGTGGCGCTTCCGTGATACCTGATTGGTTATGCTTTTGGCTTTTGATGGACACAGCCTAGCCTAGATCACAAAACTGAGTATGGGTCATGCTAATTTCTATCTTTCCAAAGTAGTCCGACTCATTTGCAGCCTCTGGAGGTGTAGATTACCTATGGTCACTTCTTTTGCCCTTGTATATTTACCTAAAGCTTAATAGCCTTCTTAGACTGATTGATTGCGCCTAGTAGTAGCACATCTTCAGCTATGCTTTGTTTTGTGTCAATGGAAAGTGCAATGACATGTAATCTTTGGCAGAGTGCAAGATGGCAGCATCATCAGCAGCTTCCATGTCAATTGGATCGACAATCTCTTTTGGCAGCAAAACTGGTCCCTTTCCTCAATCAAAACCATTTGGAGTGAAAATCAGCTCGCAGAATTCTTTCACCAGTTTTAGCGGCCTCAAGGCAGCAAAATCTGTGAGCTGCAAAGCAGACTCGTCCTTCTTGGGCAAGGAAACAACTTCAGTTCTAAGACAATCTTTTGCCCTGAAAGCCCAGAAACAAAACCAGAATTTCCAATATCAACTCCAACCACAAGCATCTTACAAAGTGACAGTTCTTGGTGCAGCTGGTGGGATAGGTCAACCTCTGTCACTTCTAGTCAAGATGTCCCCCTTAGTTTCAGCCCTTCACCTTTACGATATAGCTAATGTAAAGGGAGTTGCAGCTGATCTTAGCCACTGTAATACTCCTTCTCAGGTTCTGGATTTCACCGGAGCCTCTGAACTGGCCGATTCCCTGAAAGGCGCTAATGTAGTGGTCATTCCAGCTGGTGTTCCGAGAAAACCGGGTATGACCCGTGATGATCTGTTCAACATAAATGCAAACATAGTGAAGACCCTTGTTGAGGCTGTAGCAGATAACTGCCCTGATGCCTTCATTCACATCATCAGCAACCCGGTTAACTCAACTGTGCCGATTGCAGCAGAAGTTCTCAAGCAGAAGGGTGTTTATGACCCGAAAAAGCTATTTGGTGTCACTACACTCGATGTCGTTCGAGCAAATACTTTTGTTGCTCAGAAGAAGAACGTGAAACTCATTGATGTGGATGTCCCGGTTGTGGGTGGACATGCCGGAATCACCATTTTGCCCTTGCTCTCGAAGACAAAGCCTTCGGTTAGCTTCACAGATGAAGAAGTGGAGCAGCTGACTGTTAGGATTCAGAATGCTGGGACTGAAGTGGTGGAGGCGAAAGCTGGCGCAGGGTCAGCCACACTTTCCATGGCATATGCTGCTGCTCGATTCGTGGAGTCTTCCCTGCGCGCTTTGGATGGAGATGGAGATGTCTACGAGTGTGCCTTCGTTCAGTCAGAGCTCACTGACCTTCCATTTTTCGCAACCAGGATTAAGCTCGGGAAGCAAGGGGTTGAAGCACTGATTTCCTCTGACCTCCAGGGGCTGACGGAGTATGAGCAGAAGGCCTTGGAAGCACTGAAGCCCGAACTGAAGGCCAGCATTGAGAAGGGCATCGCATTTGTCCACAAGCAACCAGTTGCTGCTTAAGATCGCAGATCTGAAGGGCTTAAATTTTCTCTCTATACCATAATCGTTGGAGATAAAACTAAACTAATACAGCTGGTTGAGTTTTATGTCGATTCATCCGGAACTTTTGGGTTGTTGTCGGAGCGGTTTATTTTTCGTTCATATTCTCGAGAATTTTCTGTTGTCATAGATGCTGTGTACTCTGGTTGTACGAGTATGTAGGAGCTCGAAAGTTTCAAGAATAAGAAATCCTGGTAGCAGCCAGATTCCCTCAGGGGAGTTCCATTACAAAGTGTTGCAGATTCTCCCGTTTTGTTGTTCTCAAAATTCTGTTATTAGCGACTCACATTGATCACCTTGACGTTTCTTTTGGGATCCGTTAATGTGGGTTTTTTAAGGCCTAGAGATAGTTGAGGAGCATATCATATGTTCGGTACTGGTGATTGCTAGTCATGCATATGATTGTTTTATAACAGCAACCGCTGCATCATTGTTAGCAGGACTGAGGTGGACAGCCCAGTTTCTTTTACCCTGACATTTTTGTACAGCAAAATACCGGATCAAACAGGGTCTTTTCTCAGATTTAGGACCATCATCTAGTACTACTACATGAAGGGGAGTCATCAAACAAGAGAGATCTCACGTCCTCCTCATATGCCATTCCCGTGCTCATGCCCTCATCTTCTGCAGTCGGGCTGCTTTTAGAAGAAGTGCTTCCTGAGTCCATCAGTCCAACCAGCTTCCTCTTCTTGTAGTTTGCTTTAAAACAAGCTTGTCTCAGCCTCTTTGTCTTATCCTCAAGCTGTACATCAGGGAACTCCTCCATAAGATTCTTCTCTAGCTCGAGCAAATTCACCACCTTACTCAGCTGCTCTACGTTCTCCGGGTCTCCTCCCATTTCCTGCGCATGCAAAGCCATCCCACGAAATAAAACATCGGAAGACCTGAAAAGGCAGCTTTCTCGCGATGTGTTTTTAGGTTGAGTTCCCTGTGGTTAAAGTCAGCTTCGTCTTCTCACGTGTAAACAGGCAGAGGTTGCCCTCTGGGAATTCTTATCTGAATGCGAAGCGTATTTACATGACTCTTAATTCAATTAAGTACAATCAACTTGAAGCGGGACTAATTCGTGCCACTTTTGAAACCTCGAATAGATGCGACGTACTTGCTTCGATTTATGTATGTTACAGTTGAACACCACTGAATCTCTCTGAATACAACAGGTCAAAAATTAAGAAAAAATAGGAAGCGAATGAAAATTAAAACCTGGACATTCTTGATGAGAGTCTGGAGACTCATCAACTTCCGGTGGGGCCACCGGCGGATGCCCAACTCTCGACACCGTTTCTTCAAGAGGGTCAACCCGATGTTGAGCTCCTTTGCCGCTCGAGTTATCGGCATGTAGAAGTACCGCGATATTTGCTCCCTCGACAGCATTCTGCTATTGCCGTCGCTATCGCTCTCCTCTTTCGCGCGTCTCTTGTCACCACCACCCACTTCACTAAGACAATTATCTTGGCCACTGTTATGGAGTAACAGACCACGTTTCTTGGGCTCGTTCCGTGCACACATCTCCTCGAAGATCACAGTCCCACTTGCTGAATAATTTTGAACGTCAAGACCTTCTGCAACATCAGCACTTAAGCCACCACACAGAATCAAATAAAAAGAACGAGGATTAGATCAGAGTAATCAGTGTTTCAACGTCATCACTACCTTGAATAGCATCATGAGGGTTGTGCTCAAAATCAAGAATTTGTGGGCACAAAGGATCGAGCGGGAAGCTTGTGATCAGGGGCGGAGCTTCGCAAAGGCTCTCCTGATAATCAAATGGCAAATAAAAGTTCCCATCCAGTGCTGAACATCCGTTTCCACTGCAAAATATGGTATCATGAAGCTAAAGAACTAGAGAAACAATCGAATACCGTCAAAAAGAACATGGAAAAAGAACGAACAAGAAAGCAAAGCCAGGACCTAATATAGTACCCGAAATCGGGGGAGAGAAGGGTTGGGAAGAAGAAAGGGTCGTCTTCTTCTTTGGCCAGTGCTTCATAATTGCACCAGGACTTGAGCGACCTTCTTGCCATGGCCAAACCATAAGAAAATCTCGGATGAATGCACGCAGCTAATCTCTTCACGTAATCACCATATTAAATAGATCCGAATTGTGAGGAAGTGGGGGTGGGCAACTGCATAAATACATACGTTGAAGGAGTAGACGACGAGACGCACACATGCATTCGTGTCGTTGTGTCGTGAATGAACCTTCATTAAAATCTTCTTGGCGATCGCGCGCGCCGTCGGGCCATGCGCGAATCGATACCTTCATTCATTACGCATCATCGCAAATGTCTCCCGCAAATGTCTCCGGGAGTTACAAGATTACGATGATGATCATCTTTAGAGAGAGAGAGAGAGAGAGAGAGAGAGAGAGAGAGATGACGAGGAATCTTTGGTAATAATGACGACGGCCAAACACGACGGCGAGAGAGTCTTGTACATCGGATCTCCAGTGCAAAGAATCACTTTGGCGTTCTAAGATTGCTGTTTTGATAGATTACTTGGGTTGCTCATGTGATGGAATCATGCAGGTAGATTACGATGGTTCTTGGTTACGTTGGATAGGGTTCGCCCCTAACGTATCCACATGCATGTGTGCCACGTTCCGTCATCAATTCTTAATCAACCTTCTGTTTTTCTCTTGGAAATACAATACTAAATCACCCATCATCTCATTTTGGACTCCATATAGAATAGGCTAATCATGATAAAATTGTCTATTCAGCTCTAAACCTATTGTACATATATCAATTCAATTCTAAGTTTTTCAATTTTGCCACCATTTCGAGAAATTCTAATACAGTCCTTTTGATTGAGGTACATCAATAATTTCCAGTGAAAATTAACCGGAATGACTATATTGATATTTCGTATAAAGGTTTAGAACTAATTTAACAAAATTTTGGAAAGTTAAGAGTCAAATTGACATTCGTACAATAATTGTAGGATTGATTGGAGAATTTTCACAGCTAATCATAACTCCAAAAGATATGGGGTGATTTGCAATTTCAAAGGTAATGGAGGTAGTTGTTTTTCTAAACCAATACCACGAAAACCATGGAAACATTTGGAGGTGGGAACATACTTTATGTACTGGGTTATCTTGAGAAATTAAAGTTCCATGACTTGAAAAACATATATGGTCCACCATCATTTTGACTTCACCTATTAGCATTGTCTTTGCTATGCCACATGATGCACCGGCTAGATCGATTTGAAACCTAAATCTTCTAGCAATTACCGTAGGACATATTGCGAACCGATGTAATGGGCACAAAATCAATGACAATCCATTGGCTAGTGTCCATCTTTGCGCATCATTGTTACTAAAGATATTGTCAAATAGCGTCTCATGACACTGTATCAAGTAATCAAATGACGAAATACCACTAAGTTTAAGTTTAGAACCCTAACCTTTTCTAACGAAGCATGCAATTAATATTTCGAAAAGTATGCTTGAATCTTGACGATGTTGGTTAATATGACCCAATTACAAGCGAGATCACTTGACAAATACATAATGCCAAATTCATAGTATTTTGAGATTTCTCTCTTTTTCCTTGCTTGCGTGAAGAACCACGTTGTTTTCTGCGCCAGTATGAATAGTCGCACGTCTTTGGCTTTGAGTCTTCCATTGGAAAACAGCAATCATGATTAAGGAACTCGCCGTTTTGAGCTTCTCACTTCCCAAAAAGATAATCATTAATTAAGATCTTAATTAGCGAGGTGACGCTACCCAACTTAATGATTACCGCAAGGGTTTTTATCGAGAAGATAAAACTCGAAAAAATAAAATAAAGAGCCAACAAAAATATTCAATGAAAATTATTCTAAGTGTGATCGGTTACGGCCATTTACATATGGTTGCAAATGCTAATTATTGATTAAGTTTGTTTGGCTGCAATTTTTTTCTTTAATGGATGATTTATGTTCCCTTTATTATCTCCACAACGGACGGCCCCCAGGGATTAATTGCACCGATGGACTGTAAATCAAACGAAACGAAACATGCCATCGCTTTCTAGAATTCCACTGGTACTATGTAGTTCCAAATTAATTTGATTGTTATCGTTGGTCTCTAACCAAAACTCTCCTAAACTACATACGTATAACTATTGAGAAGAAGTCGAATCAAAACACAAAGAGAGTCAATGTGAGTAAAAATAAAACGTGTTTGATCAATAGGACGATTACGAGAATTGAGCTTGCTCCGGAATTTGTCGAGTGAGTGAAAAACTTGATGAAATATGACTTAGAAGTTCTTATATTCCAATTAGACCTTAACCACAATCCACAAATGCTTGGCAATAACAAACACCGTTGTTTACACGACATGCAAAAATATATGAATCACAAAAATTATATTTGGTCATCTACTAAATAAATATAAGATAGAATATAAAATGGAGATTTTCGTATATCCTATCCACTCATGATTGCACTTTGATATATTCACTTTATTTATATTTACTCTTTTTTTTTTTTTTTTTTAAAAATTTTCCTCTCTTTTTTAATTAATTTCTTTGTTATGTCTTTCTTCCCCTTTTATCATTCTCTAATAAAATTTTATTAAAAAGTAAACTATACTAATATACCTAAAATAAGTAATAAATATTTATTTATATTGAATTTATATTCTAAAATAGAATTAAATTCAAATGTATAAGTAAAAATAAGATTAAATTAAAATAATTTTTTTTTTTTGTTTTGAATTTCTCATATTAGAATTCAAATGTTATTTATATATTGAAATATAATTTTAAATTTCTTAATTTTTTTGGTCGAATAATCTTAATTTAGTTAATTTTGTTAATTTAAAAAGTTTGTTATTTAAGAAAAATAACTTTCATAATATAGATGTTAGAAATCCTATCCACATTTATCTCACATTCTCTATGAATAATTTTATCAAGTCTATATCCCACTTATATCCGATTTTATCCTATATTGAGCAAGCACCAAACGCAAGATAAGACAAATTTTATTATATCATGAATTTTATCCTAATTGCCAAACGCAGCCAAAGAGAAACTATGAACACGATAGGATAGGACACGAAATACTTAGCTCCTTTCCATCCACGAGGTGAATTCTCATGGTTTTCGAGTTGAAATGAAAAGGAAGGGAGTTCGGTATGGTCCAAGCAAGCCCATTCCTTCTTTGAAGCCACACTCTCTTTTTGTGCTAGACAATGCCTAAGTTACAAGACAAGAACCCTAGCCCCCGCTCAAGCCCAATGGGCCATTTCAGCACCACTGACCGCAATTGTCCTTTCGTTTTTTTTTTTTTTTTTTTGGGGATGATACAAGTTCCTTTGCCCATAAGGAAATTCTTTGTTTTCTTGTTTTGATTTTTTTATTATGCACTTTGTTTTGGAAAAGAAACAAAAGTGAAAGGAAAGAGAATGTGATGATGCCTATGCGATTGCATGGACATGCATCGCACTGAGCGATAACTCCATAAAGTCATTTGAGTGATGTGGAAGGATGATATCTTTGGAAAGCAACAAGTCATTCAACTCCTTTCGCTTTAAATCCGTTTTGCTAAAATCTCGACGGCTCCACTCCGAGAATCTGGTCTTCGGCTTGGACCCTTGACCGCTCTCTCCCATCTTGCCCCTATTCAAATACCGATTTCCTTGGCTAATCTTTCCACAAAATAAAGTAAAACACATCAAAAAATGGAGAGAAAACTAGGACGAGATGGACCGGATCAAATGCGACACATGAAAGTACCTCGAAACATGTAGCTTTTATGAAGCTTGGTTCAGATTTTCATTTTTGACAAGATGTAATCAACTTGATCTATCGTGATTAGACGACGGTACTTAGTTTTGTGTAGGCTATAAGGGAGGGGCGAGGGCAAATCCAAAGATACTGTGGAGGGCAAAGAAAGGAAGAAAGGCATAAAGAGGGGGAACCCTAATATTATCAAGCACAAGAAACCAAAAATCCTGGTTTTGGGGGGTTGCATTGCATGGATTGGAGAGCTTGGAATTCCAAAAGTCATTTCATGCATGCAGCGTAAAGCCAAAGTGTGCGTATGTATATGTTCTTTTTAGGGCTTTTCTTTTTATTCAATTTTTTGAAGGGGGTATCGTTTCCCAATAACCCTAGCTTCTCAAATATACGTCTCTTCTTTTCATGGGGGCCGCTTTCTTGCTCCTGTTGCAATCCAATACTCCATCTTTTGGCAGAGGCTTCTGCCACTTTTGCTCCTTCGATTTTGCCTTGGCAATTTCATTTATCATATGCTAAATGGAAAATATATTCAGATCATCGGTTCTGGCGTGTTCTGCAGACAGATTTAGCGATTGATCCGCAGACGAGATGCATGGGAACATTGCATGGGACAGTTTCTTTTTCTTTAGGGCTAGGATCGCATCGTATGCTTGCTTACTGCACCCCTAGCCATTGGATTAGATGCAATAGGCCAGCGCTTCCTTTCCCAACGCAGGCAGGACGACACGTCAGCATGGCCCGTGATGTGGGCATGGATTCAAAAAGACTGCGTCGTGCTTGGTCTTGGTCCGGTAAAAAAGAGCAAAGCGAGAGGAATGATAGGTGATAGATAGAGATGTTTGTTTTTTCCCCGCTTTTCTTTAACGAGATGGAGAGAAAAAGATGCTTGGCTTCCCGAGGATTATATGCCAATAAGTGGAGTGAGAGAGCGACCAACCATCAACTTTCATTCAAACTTGTCAGAGAGAGAGAGAGAGAGAGAGAGAGAGAGAGAGTCTTCATTATTCTAAAGAGCTGCCTTATATTTGCTTCGATTCCGTTGCAGGAAGCTTATGATTGAGAGACAGAGGTGGTGGAATCTTGAAAACGTCTCTGGATTTGCTCTAGGACCCACCCTTCGTCATCACGCAAACGCCATAAACAAAGGCCAGCCCGAGAAGCTCATCTCTACAGGAATTGTGCCACTGGAGCACTCCTCCATCTTCGTCCATACCGTTTCATGAAAGTTTTCTCAAGTCAATTCATGGGTTCTTGCTCTTGCTCTTGTTCCAATCATGGGGTCTTGATTCTTCTGTTCATCGCGCTACAAGCTCTGGTGTTTGTTCCTCACGTTTCTGCTCTCACAACCAGAGAAATTGCCCTGAGATGGCACACAGAAAACAAGCTCCTTCTTGTAAAGAGCATGCCACGCAGATTGTTACTCTCTGGAGAAGCTGTCGTGGATGATCTTCTCGAGAGACAGAGCCTGGCTCCGACTCCCACGGTGGCGCCTTTCGACCCAAACCAGTCCCAGAAGAGAAGAGTTCCTAGAGGATCAGACCCCATTCACAATAGGTGCTGAAAGCGAAGTGCAGATTTTACTACATTCGAGCAAACAGTGAGAAACAGAGACAGTGAAACTTGCATGGGGCTTTGTTCTTTGTTCTTTCGCTAGAGGCGTGAAATTGATTGACGAGGATGATGCTCTGTTTCTTCACGGAAAGGCAACCGAATCAAGCCGAGGAGAAGCGTTGCGTATATTTCTCTGTCTGTCTTGAACCTTTTTTTATGTTCTTTTTCTCCCCCTGAGGTATTGTAACTGAAGCTTTTGGTTATGCAAGAGTTGCTCAGCCACCACCATCCTTCATGAAACTGCATATATTTGATCAGAGGGTGTCAAACAGTCTATTCTGGCTTTCACCTGAATGATTTGGGAGGATGATGAGGTTGGTTGGTGGCTCTTTCACATCCCAAGTGTATCCTCTGGTTTTTCTTTTTTCCTGTTTTTCTTCCCTTTTCTTTTCCTTCTTTCTATACAGATCACATGTATCCCTCTTGACAGAATTACCAGAAAAGAAGAGTTTTTACGTTCAAACTACGACTGCAGTTCGTTTTCTTAAAGTGATAATTGTCTCTCCCGATATCACTCTTTCGATCGAAGATGTTGTGATTCAAACATGGAGATTCACTGTCTTTAAATCAAAAGGGCATTTTTATCAAGCCAATTTCTTGTGGACAGAGAGTAGCAATTCTTTCATGTGAAAAGGACATGTATTTGTACATTTAAAGCATTTTAAGGTTTGTAATAGGATTTAGCTACAAATTTACCAGATGCAATTGAGATTCATTTCTTTTGTGTTTGAACATACCAATATCCTAATCGAGTTTTGTTTAAATACCTTATGTTGCGAATATGATTTACAACATGGCTAGCCACGCAATAACACATTTCCTGCAAATCATGGTAACTCTGTGCATGATCATGCCACATTTTTTACCGATTGAAATTTGGGATAGAACACTAAACATAAGTTGAAGATATCATCTTTCGTAAAACATAGTATAAACGCGCACATGTGTGTACAAATTTTTTTGTCGGGTTGTAACCAAGAAATGGCCAAGAATCAACCTCTTTTACGTATTCTCTCCCGTTCTTCACTAATTGGACTTTCCCTCTTTAGCCCGAGACACGATGCCAAACTGCACGTGAATAAGCCCAGTGGGCCGATTCTGGGCCTCTTCTCAGGCTGGTGGATATTCTCGTTCTGGAGCCCAAATAAAGTAAATTCTTGCCACCCCCCTAATACGCCCGGTAGTCAAATTTTGGTATGCATGGAAAAATCGAGACTTATACACATACGTGCGTACGGTATGCATGCGATACGATCCGATACGAACATGAACTTTGGCGATTAACCTAGTATTTTCACGGAGTGCTGTACCCAGACCGGCCTCATCAATTCCATGTGTCAGATCAGATTTTTGCTCGACACAGTAGCCTCTCCTGTGCTGCACATGCTCGTGTCGTTTTTCATGGAAACAGTTGCCTCCTTTTGCATAATGCACTCGTGACAGAACCCAACTCCCATTTTCATGAAACCCCAGAAAGTATTTTAAGGGTGCCATGTGCATTAACTGCCCATCATCCCCCCCATCGCAGCCGGTCAAACTTTTGCCAGAAATTTCGCTTTCGCATCAGAAGCAAACTGAAAGGGAAAGGTCGTTCCATCGTTCAACGACAAAAGCAGAGGGAAGGACCCTTTGACCGCTTCATTAAATGGGTCAACATTGCATAGTAATTTAAACACGGAGAGCTCTCACTTGGGGGAGGGGGTGAAGGTTTCACACAACCATTCCCTCCAAGCCCCAATGGAGCCAAAGCCATGGATTAAGGAAAACACAAAAACACTTGCTCAGCATGAAGAACAAACAGAATGGTCATTAAAGTCGTGACCTTTTTGGACGAATCTATTAGTAGATGGGGAAAACTAGTAGTGGATGGTGTCGGGACGAATTGGGTTTGAGCGGGAGCGGTTCAAGGGCACTTGGGAGTGCCTTGCTTGGTCTTCCAGTTGTTGTAGCAAGGGCACACTTGCTTGTTGCCGTAGTAGCCTGGTGGGACGCACAGGCACTTGGCACAGCACTTGTTGCAGAAGAACAGGCATGGCTTCTTGTACTGCGTCTGGCTGCATCGCCTCGAGCATTGGCCGGAGCATTCTGTCAATTTCATCAAATGCCATCAGGTTAGTTCCCTTCAATCTCGTGAGCCATCCAGAAAGAGATAGGAGATGCGATGCTTGAAAGGTGCTTGGCTTTTCATATTTTGTACAAATGGGTGGATCTAGAGACAAAAAGTCATTGGAAAGTTGCTAGATACTAATGTCGCCTCCATGTTTGATAAAATGTCTCAATGGCTTCTTCTTTTAGCATGTCTATGCGTTTGATGAAATGACGGAAAGCCGAAATTTTTGACCTTTTGCTACCTATGAAGTTTCTTTTCGCAATTCGACCAAAGAAAAATGTTCTTTTCACAAGCTTCCTAAACCCGGTGATAAACGAATGTACATGGTTTGAGCTTGAGATCAAGCGGAGATGCAGATCAAGTAGGTTTGAAAAGATCGAATCTTGCTGCTTAGAATTTCTAGTTCAAGAGTTCAGATCCACCCCTCAGAGGCTCGAAAGTGTCTTTACAAGAAAAGGAAAGATATTAAAAGGTGACTTATCCTTGCAGTAACTTACGATAGCTCTTAAGACTTCCAGGTCCGTATGCCTGCAAAATGATAAAAATCCAAAAACCCTTGTCACGATAAGGTACATTGTAGAATTCCAAAGAGGTAAAAAGAGACACAAACAGAGGCCATCTACAGAGCCAAAAATAGCGTAGCAACTCACACTGTCAAGTTGGTACTGGGCTTCCTTTGCCATGACCTGCAGTAGACAGAGAGAATAAACACAGAGCTCGTCAAACATTGCTTGAAGGGCTAACGGCAGATTTGCAGAAGTGGGTCTGTGCAGAAACAACCTGGGTCGCAACCATGGAAATCCCGAGCAGAGCCAGGAGCAGAACGCAAGCAAGCTTAGCCATGGCCATTTTCCCAACGGGTAAGACAAGCCCCCCTTTCGCAGAGAAAGAGAGATTAAAGAGAGGCTTGCTAGAGAAGTGGCCTAAAGGTAGAGAGGCTAAGCGAGGGTGGCTTTGGATGCTGCGAAAGCTCTGAGGTAGGGTGGGCTATAAATAGATGAGCCGACCCTCGAGTTGGAACTCGGTGCCGGCCTAATAAAAACCGCAATTTACTTTTTTAACTGTTTCCTCTGCTAGACTTTTAATGGAACAGCTCGTACGATCCGCTATTTAAGAAAAGAAGTGGAGAAAAAGAAAACCATCTTGGGGTATATTCCCACGTTACCCACCGGGCTCAAAATGATTGAGATCTATCCAAATTTCCCCACAAATCAGGCTGCCTCATGTGCCCGGTTAACGCGCCAGTTCTCGCTCTGGATCTCAACGCTGTACCGAACGGGGTACGGCCTCTCGCCGCTCAGCCTCAGATCTATCCACGGCACATTCACACGCCGCATTGTGGTGTGCCGACTGAGATCTGCCATGTGCTGGAGATATTTAAAAATCTTATAGACTTCGCAAGATGGATTTCTTAAGGAAATCAAATTGGAGATTCGTAGCCAAAAAAGATGTTAAAAAAACAGAGGAAACATCCTAAGACAGCAACGCAGGCATTTACAGTGGTTAGTTTTGTTAGTTGCGCCTCTGTGATATTTATTACCCCGCCCAATCCTTTGCCCGTCCTGCTTCATTTGTTCGGTTGTTCAGGCCCTAATAATTTTCTCCGCAAGTTCCTAGATCGAAGCGAGCACATTTTGTGAAGAGGGCATTCGCTGTCTTTATCGCACATCTCGACTTGACCCTCCACCACCCTCTCTGTTCTGTTCTTACTACTCTGACAAGCTACACGAGCATTATGGAGCGGAGACGAGAAGCGGCTCGCGCTGCGAATCCAGAAAGAAGTAATTTTTCCTGGACAAATTCACCGGACAGCATCATGGGAAGCGAATAATGGAGAAGACGGCAACGTGGGGAGTCGGATAAAGACACGGTCCTGCGGCAATGAACGGGGATTGCGACCGTCGATCACGTGGGTCCGGGGCAATCAAACGACTGTCATCCATCCACGAGAGAGATCCACCGAACTCGGGTCGGAGGCGTCGTGTTTCCGAAGGGGATCGCGTGCGCGTACGTCCCCAAGGACAGTTAGTCGGTCCCCCCTTCTGGTTTTTTCGGGGGGATAGAAGAAAAAGGGGGAGACATGCATGGTTCCGCGGAAACGATCTGCTGCTGCTGTCGAGCGCCCGAAGGACCGTGGACCCGCGACCGGGACCCCACGACCGAGGTGAGGAGCGGGGGGCGATGGCGACGTGGCGAAGACGCGGGAGCGGGTGCAGGGAGCGACGGGGAGACAGGGGATCGGGGCCGGCAGGCGGGGGAGTCTTTGATTTATCTAAGGAATGCGAGGCGGTGGTGGGCGAGTAGTGGGAGTTAGAAGGAGGTGAGAGAAGCAATAATAATTGAGTTTAGAGAGAGAGAGAGGCCATGTGAAGGGGGAGGAGGCGGATCTGCACGCTGCACATGACCCATCTCCATGAAAAGCTGCGTCCAATCCCAGACAGCAACGCGCATCCCCCGCGCTTTCTCTCTCTTTACCTCTCTCTGTACACTTTCTCTCTCTGCATGTTGTGTCAAGGAAGAGAAAAGAGAGAATGAAGGACAAATTTTAATATTAGAGATGGTGGGGTTTAGTTAATGAAATCGATACAGGGCGAAAGTATGAGAGAGAGAGAGAGTTAGAATAGGAATATAATAAAATTGATAAAAAAAAAAAAAATCGATATGATATAATGGCGTGTTAGTTATTGCGAATCGAACATGGCTCCCCTGTTTAGGGAGAGCGTCACGTCACTGGACATATATCAATTTTGGCATCACTGGAAGTATCGCCTGTTTTAAAAATTCATGGTGTTGACTGTACATGGTAGGGGTGAATGTGCTGCGTTTAACGTTGTATCTTCTTGATGTGGTCGTTGCGTCCGAGGCAAAGTTTGAAAGGTGTTAGGCCCAGCACGGGTCCGGCTGAGGTCTTGCTCTTTTCCCTTCCCTCTCCAAACACGTTTCTTTAGTAGGGTCTCTCTCTTTGTCTCTCTTTATCTTTCGAGGCGTGCACATGGGCCGGACTTGCGCGTGAAGCATTGGGTCCGACTCCGATCGAAATCGATCGGTCCGGCCCGGGGTTGGGCCAGGCCATACCGGCACGACGGTTTTTTTTTTTTTTTTGCTGGCGCCAAAATTGGAATTGGAATACATGGTTGCTCTGGAAGGGGCCACATGTCACGCTCTCGTACATCGTCCACGAGAGCGTGCTGATAGCTTTTGATGGCTTCCAATGTGGAAATGTCGCTTGGGGGTGCGATCCGTTGCGACAAGGCGGCCTCATTTGAGCTCGCCGACCGCTCCGTTCGACTACATCCTCCACAATGGAAGCCGCAAAGCGACCGTGCGTGGAGTTGAAAAAAAAAAACAGCACTAGAAGCAATCGAGCTCCCCAAATCTTCGCGTCGAAGGCTTTTTTTTTATTTTTTTCCTTTTATGTTCATTCGACTTTCTAATGCGAACACAAATCTTAGCCAAACGGAATCTCCTTGATGATGTCGTCAGCCTTAGCAGAATAAACCCTAGTTTAATGCTGTTAGCAACCGTCGCGCTAATCCTAGCAAGTAAGTCGAACCTAGAGCCTCTTGGAGAAGCTTAGTATGTCTACAAAAGCCCAACGTTGAGAATATCATCATGAGGGAAATTTGTTCAAAAATTCTCAAATCTATTACATTTTTGCCAATTCAATTATAAATCTTTCAATTTTGCCAATCAAATCCCAAATCTTTTCACTTTTTGTCAATTAAGTCTATCCGGCAAATTTTGGGTGAAATACACAAATGTGGATGCTCACGATGACACATAGCATGGTGGCTGTTCATATAGACAATTGTTAATAATATTTTAATTTTCTTTCTTTCTTCTTCTTCCTTTTGTTGGAGGTCAATCACTAACCATGGCCGAGCTGGCTAGCCTAGGCTAGGCGAGAAGCCTCAACAAGGCTTGACCTCGCCCAAGCAAGGCCTGATAAGGGCCAGCCTCACTAGATCTACCCAAGGCCAGGTGGCAAGCCTCAACAAGGCTTGACGTCGCCCAAGCAAGACCTAATAAGGGCCAACCTCACTAGATCTAGCTTGGGCGAGCGCTCCCCTCACCAAATTTGGTGTGGCCGGCCCTCACCCGATCGGGGCTCCCCTTGGCTGGGCCTTGCCTATGGCAAGTGAGGCCAACCCCCCCCCCACAAGGCCGATGGCAAGCCTCAACAAGGCTTTGATGTTGCCCAAGCAAGACTTAATAAGGGCCAACCTCACTAGATCTAGCTTGGGTGAGCGCTCCCCTCACCAGATTTGGTGTGGCCGGCCATCGGGGCTCCCCTTGCTGGGCCTTGCCTATGGCAAGTGAGGCCAAACACCCCCCAAGGCTAGGTGGCAAGCCTCAACAAGGCTTGACATCGCCCAAGCAAGACCTAATAAGGGCCAACCTCCCTAGATCTAGCTTGGGCGAGCGCTCCCCTCACCAGATTTGGTGTGGCCGGCCCTCGCCCAGATTAGGGCTCCCCTTGCTGGGCCTTGCCTATGGCAAGTGAGGCCAACCACACCCCCCCCACAAGGCCGATGGCAAGCCTCAACAAGGCTTGACGTCGCCCAAGCAAGAACTAATAAGGGCCAACCTCACTAGATCTAGCTTGGGCGAGCGCTCCCCTCACTAGATTTGGTGTGGCCGGCCCTCGCCCAGATCAGGGCTCCCCTTGCTGGCCTTGCCTATGGCAATATTTATGACTAAATTAGAAAAAGTGCAATAGATTTGGCACTTTTTAGACATTCTCCTTGCAACATTTTCTAGACAAAACACGTAGGAAGGTCACCAGATGAATGATCACATTGAAGCTTCGAATCAAAGTACAAAGCTTAGGTGGAATCTCATTGATTGCAAGCTCAAGAAAAGAAATGGAACTCGAGGGCTGGCCTTGGCCCATGAAGCATGGAACGAGAAGGTGCCGTGGGATGCCGTTAATACAGTCCAATCCAACTCGTGGAATTGAAGGACTTTTAGGGTCCTGAAGGGCATGATTGTAAGATTCGGTGAGGTGTCAAATTGAAAGGACACGATTTAGTCCCGTAATGTTCCTCTTTGTGTTTACAACACGCATCCTTTCATCACCTCTTGTCTCTTTCTTTCCCTACCCCCCTCCCCACAATCGCCATTCGCCACCGCACTTCGACAATATATGAGTTTCGTACCTCCCCCTTTTTCGATCGCTCGGTATGCTTTTCGTATACTCAAATCTCATGCCGTGAATCGATGATGGCACTGAGTGGGATTCTAGTCCCCCCCACTAGTGCACATTCTCTTGTGGATTCGATCGTCGATAGGGTGTAAAAGAACAGGTTCGAGTTCGAACTATTGAAAGCCTCATCTCTCGCGATCCCAGAGATTTATTGCAGAAGTTGAATGATTGGGAGGGTTGATGACAGCTTAATGTGAATGATTGGTGTGTACAATATGGACATCAAATCTTGCCTTTTGGTTTTGGCATTTCGCGCTGTTTTTTTCCTTCTTTTTCCTATCATCCAGATGTCATCGAATGAACATCACTAGCTCGAATGATCTAGATGAGAAGTCCTCTTAGATGCGTACACGAACATGTTGAGAGATTGGGCAAGAACGTGTAGGTCGCGCTGTCAAAACCATTTTTCATTCTGTTCCTACAAAGAAAACGAGTAATGAGAATTAGGACGCCGTCCATGTTTATGTTAGTTTGACACAGTTCACGAGCCTAATAAGATGCAGAATTGACGTGCTTCTGACTATCCGTATCTGAAGCTGTTTCACTTAAGTGGCAGAAAGAGCTTTACTTGAATCATAAGATCGTACTAGTAGATTGAAACTGATGAGGCACCCTGCAACTTTAGTTTCCCAATTCATCTGGTAGATGGGGTTACTAAACCTAGAGATGATCTTTTTATGACACAAAAAGAATTGTTGCTAAATACTTCCGTGTCAAATGAGTATGTGAATAGATGGAGATCAATCACAGCATATAATCGTGCACTTACTCAAGCATGCATACTTGCTTCCCATGCAGTTACTCAT
The DNA here is from genome assembly GCA_014182565.1 of Eucalyptus marginata. NCBI lineage: Eukaryota > Viridiplantae > Streptophyta > Magnoliopsida > Myrtales > Myrtaceae > Eucalyptus > Eucalyptus marginata. The sequence continues at coordinate 28,536,599 of CM024595.1, read as the reverse complement.
GGGTTATATCAACTAAATTAAGTCCCCAGAACTGCATATACTTTGTAGATCTCTTACCACACATCAAATGAAAAGTGGTACGAAAGAGGAGCGACTAGTATTAGGGATTAAGTGTTAGGGATCGACGATGAATCTTTAATTGAGTTCAGCCACATACAATGCGTAGTGTCCCATGATCAAAAGGATACAGCAGAAAAAGGACTGATCTCAACAAAAACTTATGAACTCCAACTGATTCATCAAAGCAAATCCCTGCGAAGATGGCTTCTATTTGCTATATAGGATGATGTTCAAATCAACTGACTAAGTGAGAAGAGGGCCGATATCTACAACAATTGGAATCTGCAATATGTTTCTTCTTATTGGCTACAATTTTTCAACCAAAGGTAATTCAATGAAAGGGGGTTTCAAAAAATATTAGATGACATGATTGGATGTGGGCCACTGATGAAAATATGACAATGCAAGAATATCATATGATTGTAAACCAAGATAATCTATCTTTTTCATTGAGATAACATCCAACTCTGTTTGCTTGTCTAAAAGGCTTGTCTGATAGTGAAGCAAATTCATCTTTTCATGGATGTCCTTGGGGGAAGTTGGGATGGGAAAAAACAGAAGTTAAATTAGCAATGGCGAGTCCTGAACAATGTACGAGAGAAGGTGCTTGAAATATGTTCAAGGAGAAGCAAACACATTTATGACGACAAAGAGACCTTGATTGCACTAAGCTTGCTGGAGATTTTATGACGGTTCTAACACACATATACAACAATCAATTCATTAAACGTAGCTATTGTATCAGTTAGCTAATGCCCTAATACAGGTAATTATCCTACACACTATATATTTAGAAGTGCCACTATTGATTCATCCGTCAAACAATAGTCACAAAATCTGCAAAGGAATTAGATATAGATGGCGATTAAAATTGATCTCAAGAAGAATTTAACAACTGGTGACCAAGGCTTATATATTGAAGAACTTGCTGTCATCTCAATTTGACCACACGCGTATTCCCCCTTACTTTCACCTCCATGACTTATATGTACACACACTTGCCATTCTTCAAATTGAAAACTCTTTATGTGAACATAAAGTTCATTTCCACAAGAAACTTAATTCTAATCGAATCACTAACTATGGAAAATTCCCGATGGTGTATAAAGAAGATCGCATGAAGAAATATCATCATCGATAGTTGGACATTCTGTGGTCAAAGTGATCGCTCGGCATTTCTGTTACAGAGGGCATCGAGAACTTCATCCACAGATGATCTTACAACCTTAATCTAGGAGTACCTCCATGTCACACATTCGCAAAACTAAAATCAGAACGACATGCTTTACATGCTGTGAGTGCTGTGTTGTATAAATTAAGCACACACGTTTTTCAACTATCGGCGACTAGAATTAGGAGGCGGCGAGTACTCACAGACGACCTCTGTCTCGACTTCTCTTCTGTGGAAGTTCCTGTGGCATCCGCAAGCAGCACAAGTGAGGGCATCACTTGTGCCTTCCTCGCCACTGGCCATGAATTCCCTGCAACCATCCACGGCGTATCCTCCGATGCTGGCCGCATGATTCTTCTGGCACTCCGCGTATCGAACACTCCTGACTGCCGATGACGATGTTGTGCAATTCCTAGTCGACCCATCTCTCTTCACCACCACTTGCCTCTTCTTCATGACTTTCTTTTTCTCTGTTTTTTCTTTTCTTTTCAAGAACCCTAGTTATAGTTTTCTTTCTTTCAGATGATCAATTTCTTGCTTCTCTGGTGAACCTGTTTCGCGCTGAACCAGATCAAGATCGTGATTCGGACGATGCTGATTATAGATGTATAAGAGAAAGCAGAAATGGTGAGGGGAAATAAAAATAAGAAGAGTAAATGCTATAAGCAGCTTTGTGGGTAGTTGATGCCTATCTAACCCTAACCCTAGCTTATATATATAGGAACTTTAGTGCCACATCGCTTGGCATGTAGAAAAGGTAAAGATCAACTCTCTCTCTCTCCCTCCTCCCTTTATCATTTTTTTCATGTCCTTGTTCTAAAGGCAGATAAATTTATTTTCCAAAAAGAAAAAAAGAAGAAGAAAACTATGTAGTCTCACTGCCTTTTGTCAACCAATCATGACAGGTCAAGTCACTTCCTCTGGACCTTTAGTTTTTTATTGCTATAATAAAACAAGGAATTAGGTACAACTTCCGCAAAAGAAAGAAACACTCTTGAATTATTCTCGATGGAGATTGCAACGCCTGAATGGTGCGTGTAGAAGAGATTATTGTGGAAAACCTATGAACTGAAGCTAAAGTGGAGAATAAATTTTATCTTTACACACCCTCGACACTTCGAGTTAATGAGTATAGTATTAATTGTCTTTCACACGGCATCAGTGAAGTGAATTTGAAGGAAATAGAAGAACAATGCACAAAGAAGATCACGGATATTCTTTTTCAGCAAGTAAGAGGGCTCATCATTAGTTAAAGGATGAGCAAGGCAAGAGTAGCTGGGATTCTAATTTAAAATGGGGGTTGTGGGTCCAAATTGACACCAAAAAGGCTGATTGATGTGGCCCTTATGGGTACTGTGACAACAAACCTTGTCTCTATACCTAAAGATTCGAATAATTAGATGGCAAAGAAAGAGAAAGCATCCACCATGAATGGAGCCTAGAAAGAAAATTTTAATCCTGCAGCAACTTCTAGTTCCAAAACTTTACTGCAGAATTATTCTAACATGCAATGACTATACGCCAAACAATGGACATACGCTTCCCGTTTTTTCTATTGGGTCGAAATGGTTTTAGAAAATCGAATCAGCTTTTATCGAACTCGAGGCCTGGGTGGAGGACTCGAGATTCATCGACAAGAGGGAAGAAAGACTGAGAAGAAAGACTGATCTTTGTCATGATTTGGTAAGTTGGAAGATTTAATAACAATTGAGGTTTATTCTTTCATTGCATGATATGGTACTCAAATTTTCATTTGAGTAATCTTTGTAGATATACGGAAATGATCTAATTGCGTCGGATTAAGATTTCATTCCCAAAAACAACGGATAAGTAAATTGGATTGATCTTGAGCTGAAAACCTCCGTGATGAGAGAGCGAAGAAGGTACTCGATACTGGTGAGAGGATCCAATTAACAAGGAAACAGGACTGACCCATTTAAGCTTTTGCCGATTTGTTAATCTTTTTGTTTCTTTCTTTTCGTTCGGGTCCATTCATCATGGCGGTAGGGCGAGATGCTCTTCTCATTGGGGTTCTAAAAAACATCAAAAAACCCAATTAACTTTTCCTTTTTGTCCACAATGCAAATGGTTCATATGTCATCCAGTCAAAACATTTGTGTATTAGTTGGGGATAAGTTGGTTTGACCATAACATTTGAATGAAAATGCTATTGGTTCTTCGAATTGCAGATATCCACATCCTAGAGCTTTCTTTTCCTTTTCTAGCAGCATGATGTTCCGGATACTCTTCAGCAGCCGACCTAATTTGCACTTCGGTTGAACCAAACGCATCTTATCCACTCCATCCGTAAGCAATGATCCCTTCGTTGATGCTAGGCAGAGTCGGAATCAGGTCATTTGCTGTCGACCGGAATCAATTCTTTAAATGGTCGAATGTGTGTACTTTGAAAAATCACTTTTAGTGGCAATACGTGATTTCCTCATGCTTCCTGCGATATGGACTTGGCATCATTCCTTCCCTTGCTCGTTTTCCTTTTATGGTAATCATGGTTGGTCCCGTACTGAAGCATAATAACTGCCCTACTCATTCCCTTGCCAAAAAGAGGCTAACTCGATTAACCAAACTGACCTGGAGCTTCATAGAAATAGCCCTCGAGATGGTCTCATTTACGGTTTCAGAGGCCATTTCTTGCCCTAAGAAGATTCAAGCTGCATCAATTAGTCCATTAAATTCTCCTCCAAGAACATTCGTGCCGCACTTTCCGGATTCTTCATGAGGAGATCACTCCGACGGCTCTCTATATATATTTTGCTATGCTGAGCTGATTAGCTGTAAGATATGGTACTAGATTAGTTCATGGATTGTTTAATTTTAACATACAAAGCAAACAAAAGGTACGGGCATTAGCATTCAATCAGATGGGTTCGAGTGCTTTATGTTTTTGAGCTCGTGAACGCATAATAGGAGGGAACACAAACACGTGTGGGCGTCAAAACATCAACGTGTCAAACATATCAAATTGTCAATATTGATGTGATCACTTAAATTATATTATTTCTCTGTTTACTTTCCTTCTTTTTTCTTTTTATAAAACAAAAACTTTTCCCCTTACTTCTGCCTTTAAAGTGTGATTTTCAAGTAGCAACATTTCTATTCCATCGTGTTGGCATTAGTCAAACCAATGAAAGTTCTTTTCAGCAATAAGTAGGGTATTGTCAAAGATTTTGTGGAATTTGCTGTTAGGATATGGAATCACGGAAGATCAGATTTCCATATTTTGTATTAGGTATGTTCCAATATTCTATGATGAATAGAGTGGACAATCATAAAAAGTTAAACAGAGAAAAATCTGAAGTATATTAAAAATTTATTATGATATGTGTCATACTAAATAATGCGATAAACTCTAAATAAGCACTCAATATAATTTGCTTATCTAGAGATTCATTTAAATTATAATGCATTATCTAACATATAATTTTGTAGAGGAGGTCCCGTCAAAGGGTTAAATAATTCATTTAGGAAAGATGGGAAGGCGATATTAAGGTTTTTTAAGAGGAAAATTGAGCATAAGGTTTAGTAAAAATAAAGCAAATAAAGCCTAAATTCTACTTAGGCAGGAGAGAACCTCAACATCCTAGCTTCCTTTTTCAAGAATCAGAGCGAATCCTGAGCGCACGTGTTAGTAACATCTTTCGCACAAACGAAAGATATTATTCAATCTTAATCACCCGATGGAAGTGCTTACTGCACATAATGAAAGCCACTTCAACTACCGCTTTGAAAGGAGATGACAATTGACAAGGACGTGCAAGATTTAGTCTAAAGAACGATTGTGATTTGGGCAGTGCAAGTGAAGTGATTAGGATAAGACCTTTTGCTACTCACCAACCGTACCCAAGCATGCGCTCCTCATGGTGGCAAGTTAAACCTTGGGGGATTAGGTCTCGCTCCTTAATCAATTCTCTCTCTCTCTTCTTTCTTTCTCTCTACCCCCACCCCGGTCTCTGTCTCTCCTTTTTTGTATATTATTTGACTTATTGAAGAAGAGAATATCCATGTGGAAAGAAGAGATTGTATGTTGATTAGACCTATCAAGAAAGTGGGTCGGGTCAAGTCGGGTTGGGTCATAAATGATCCTAACAAAAATAGATCTATTTATTCCTTTTGACCTATTATACCCGACCCAACTCATATTACTAAATTACTTTCCTATTTAACTCAATTTACAAAAACCCATAGCTAAATTGAGATAAGAGTGTGGAGCGAGCGAGCAAAAATCAAGTGAAGTCGAGAAAAACTAAAAAGAGAGTCATAAATGGGTTAGGCCTAAGTTAGTTGTAAACTTATTTATAACCCATTTACTACTCATTGTGTTAAAACCCATTTATGAACAATTTACTCAATATAACTAATCTATTTATAACCCATTTAACATCTATATGAGTCAATAAATGGGTTTGTGACCCATTTTGATAGTTCTAGTGAGCTCTCTGTGTCATCTAGATATATTATAGATTCGATGTCCTAAGTTTGATTTAGTCAACATCAGTCTCTTTTACGAAACAACCCGAGTAATATTTCTCTGCTATTGCATATCCCATGAACCTCACCAATGGCTCTGTCACTTTCCGCATTCTATGTAGACCAAGAGAAGGGCTTGAATGCATCAATCTGCTCTCTGATATTGAGTCATGCATTCCTTTTTGGAAGGGCAAGAAACATGTCTCTCGACATTTTCCTTATCAGAGAATGCATCTTTATGCATGTACTGAATAAGTTTCGCTTATGGGCCAGGCATAGGGATCAGTTCGGTTTTCCTCCTACTCAATGGGGTGGCGACGAACTTGCTCAAAATGAGTAGTAAATAACTGTGAACCGAAAGAAACATTCCGACTACGAGAGTTCGCCGATACTAAACCCTCGCTGCCATTTTATGTGAGCTTGGTCAAATCGGTGCGTGTTAGGTGACCTTCATTGCTCCAATGTGGCATCTACATAGACCAGAAGAAGAGGAGGTTGAACCAATCTATACGCAGACTAAAGAGTTTGGAGAGACAACTTGGACTTACACACACATGGAATTAATCTTTTAGGTGAGACCTACATTTTTTGTTGTTTTTTGGTGGTGGATTTAGTGGTCCACTTCACGTAGAAGATATGAATGCATGCATTATTTTTGAGGAATTTTCAGCGCTATAACCGGGGGGTTTCTCATGATGTAGATTGCTAGCAATCATTCTTTGATAATGAAAGCTATGGTCTATGGAAATTAAATATATTGATGATTTCTCACTGGGTAATAGAATATGCATTTTTTCGAATATTCGTAAAAACCATTTGATAGATAACTACAGCTCCCAATCAATAGTTCTGGATATGATTCCTTACATGTATCTTTCCTGTAGCAGTGATCGAAAGACTTGGAGCATTCGGAAAATATCGCTTGAATGGATGTGTCGTCTTTACTTGATGGATATCGACTGAATCATTAAAATGACATCTGTGAAAACTTCAAATTGAAGAGATAGCAACCTATCGAGAAATTATAATGGGTTGGGATGGTTCAGGAGATTCAATCATTTATGGTCCCCAAAGCTTCTTTTTTTTTTTCTTTGGACATATGATAGATCATTCACGATCCATCTCAAAACAAAAGGAATATCATATTCCACCTTCGACATATTGACAAGAGAGGACCAATTTTAATGGGTCCTAACCTTTTCAAAATATAAATTCTTAGCTCCATGAGAGAGGGTGGGGGTCCTCATCTTCTTTTGCCTTTCAATTTTTCTCTCATTCACCTAAAATAAAATTGATGGGGCAAAGTGAATTTGTGCTCCATCAATATGATTATCTCATTTGTTATTATTCTTGTCTAGAGCAAAATTAGGGTCCACATGTTAGCTTCAATAAAAAGATTATGAGGAAGAAAAAAAGGGAAGGTGGAGACATAGAGCATCTATCTTTGCTTGCATTGGGTGGGCGGGAGGCCCAAATGCCCATCAATCATATCAAGTACTACCACACGTTCTTTTTTCTATTTTTCTCTTTATTTTTGTTTATATATTACTTTTGTCAATTTTGGTTCATGGGTACCATCAAATTAAAAAGTGTGTCATTTAGTTTTTGCCACATTTGTAGGGGACTAAGATTCTTTTTATGGGCTCAACTTCTTCTTGGGCTGAGGGCCCTTAGTAGGACAGATTTAGCCAATTAAAAAAGGAAAAAAAATTACAAAAAAGTTTCACTTCAGTTGCATGTTGAGAGGGGGTGACTCAAAGCCACCCACCAATCATTATAAGAAAAGTTATTTTTGTCCTTGTGGGCCACACAAATCGGGGCCAATTGGGGCAGGCCCAACTTCTGTTGAGGTACCATATTGTTTTTCTTTAATTGTTTGGATCTTTTTATCACATATAATAACATCAAACTCATAAATATACAGTGTTTGGTAAATATCCAAAAATTATATGGATATAAACACCCCTGATCAAGTCACCATGCTTTGAACATGAAAATAACTACTTGCCTAATGCCTCATCACGATTTTCATAACCGTCGACTGTTATATAAAACTTATTGTCATCTAACTTTACAATTGTCGCCATTAAGTAAGAAACCATTAAACTACTCCAAAGATGAAGATGAGGTGCCTGTGCCATCCAAACTCGCATTCATCCAACTGCTCTATCTAGAATACTTCGGAAAATAAAGATGAGCTTGCCTCACCTAAAACAAGAGGAGAACTATGATATTGAACTATTAGTTAATACCAATTTTAGAAATGAATAGAAAAACCAAACCAATCAATTTCAATCTTGCAAATTTTCCAGCAATTGAAAGTGGCTATAACTTTCCACCAAAAAAAAAAGAAAAAGAGAGGGTATAACAGCCAAAATTTGAGCCAAAGGAATGTAAGCTCACAATCGAGCCTTTGGCGACCCAAGATCTAGGATCCCCTAAGGCCGACTACCATGAGCCTAAGGTCACGAGCCTTAGATTCAAGGTTTAGAGAGTTGGAATGCGCCCATGAGATAAAGGTAGACAATAGCTAGGCGACAATGCAACGTCGAATGACGATGGAGCTTGCTCATTCTCTCTTTGCCAAATCCTTTCCCCTCTATTTTTGGCTCACATTTTTCTATTCTTTTCATTTTTTTTTGTTTAATCATCATCCTTGCTAGGTATATCCCACCCCCAGATGGGATTTTTTGCCAGATTATGTCTGGACAAATCCAAATTTAGTGTTCCCCTAAATGTCGATCCAGATACAAGCTATCCTATCCAAAGTTATATTAAAAAGTTTTCCAAACAAAAGTTTATCTTTTTCTCCCACGTACGAGTCAAAGTTAGGAGACGATGGCCATTAGAGACATTAAGCAAGAACATACCCATTTCAATGATCAAGGCCACACGTGTTTTGGCATGGTGACCTAACAACCACGTTTAGAGAGCTCTTGACATCGTTATCCATTGCTGAGAAAGAGGGTTTGATGAGGGAAATGAGAGGAAGACGACGACTGGAAGCGATTTGGAGTCAAGAATCAAAGTGGGATTTTGGGACCTCTTGTCTACTAGTGTACCGAATGATAAAGAGAGACACATGGATTGTGAGTGGGTTACATGGAAGCGAGAGAGGGACTTTGCATTATTGAAGTTGAAAAATGGGATCTCCAAAGCCATCGGGGTTCTTGACAAAGACTCCAACATGCATGTGCATCATAAGATGAGTTTGTTGCTAGTGTGCTTAGAGAGATCGATGTCCCCACGAACCAAAATTAACCAATAGCATCGCACCATATCGACTCCAACCCATCTTCAAACCAACTTCTAATAGACCATGTCAATCATTTTTTAGATCACAAGGACACTCAATTGTCTTGGGGAGTTTACGTCCATAGCTCATGGATCATGGATCAAAACCCACCGAAGTTCACTCGATTTTTCTGTCCCCCAAACGATCGTCCTACTTAGAATTTATCGTAGAGATTCTAGCAAAAAGGATCACAATTGCACGATAGTGAATCTGTACACGCAATTCGACAGTTCTGCTTTGTGGTTCATTTCGGCCCTAATAAAGAAGAAGGTGGCGATGACGGCGACGGCTGCATGGTGGACCTGTTTCCACTCAAGTGATGGTAACTATGAGAACACTTGGACCCGTGCAAGAACACGGCTCAAAAATCAAAATCAAATTGCATGCCGATGCCTTGGGCAAAGAAGTAGCAAAAACAGCTGCACCAGACAAGGTCCTTCACCATTCGAGTTCATACATTGCTTCAATTCCACATATTCCAACTTTATCCAACTGCATTTGCTGTTGATACTTTGTCGGTGCACTCGATTATCTTTGTCAAAATTATTGCTTTCTCTTTTGGGCTTTTTCATAGAAGAAACCTTTTATCATCTCAAGTTTTTATTGTCTTTTTAGGCCATCGCGGCCTCTTTAGGTTTGAATCTTGGTTTAGTCTGAGATGCGTAGTTGGGCTATTAACAAGCCCAATATGACCTCATTGGCCCTCTCTAATTTCTTTTTCTTAAATCGAGGAGAGCTCCTCTATTTCTTCCCTTCTTTTTTCAGATAAAAGCATGCATCTGGAGCCACCTTTTGACCCCCCAAAAAAGAAAAATATCTAAAAACATGCATGATTTATAAGAGTATGTGAGTTAAATTATGATGGTTTCTTCGCCATAAGAATCATAATAAGTTTTTATGCATTACCATCCATCCAAACAAGTCAATGAAAAAAAGGATTTTTGATAACTATAGTCAAAGATAATGAGATACATAATATCTTATGGTTACAAAAGGATTTATAGCGGCGAAACTTCATAGACCTATACTTACATAGTGATTGAGTTTTAAATATTTCGAATATTATGAGTCGCCATGATAATCTATTTTATTAGATGTTGCGTCAGTACAACATCTCATATTAATGCATAGTTGCCCATTCCGTCTGGGACCAATGCCTAGGACACATCTTCTCGTTTTTTAATGGTAAGATGACATACGTAAGCCGTATGGATGCATGGTAGGTTTTATGATTTTTGTCACATGGACTAAAGTTTTAAAGGGGACACCAACTTTAGCTAACATGTCAATCATGCACATGGTTCTTGTCCGAGAGCATGTGAGTGTCCAAATCTTGGGGAAAGGGAAGTGTATGTGAAAATGGGAAAATTATTCGAAAAGTCCTAAACTTATTGTATTTTTCCTTATTTAATCTTAAATCTTTCGATTTTGTCAATCGAATCCTAAACTTTTTTATTTTTTGCCAATTGAGTCCATCCGACTAATTTTGGCTTGAAATCATTGACGTAGATGCTGAAGGTGCTACATAGGATCGCTGATGCTAAAATGGATAATGTTTAATAATATTTTCATAATTTTTCAATTTGTTGTTATTTTCTGATTTTATTTCTTCGTTTTTCTCTCTCTTCTTCCTTTTGCCGATGCCGGCCACCAACTATAGGCGATGATGACCAAGTTGCCCCACTTGCCCGACTGCTACTCGAGCGAGCCTCAACAATGGCCTAAGAAGCACCGACACTCTCCGGAAGCCTTCGTGTCGTGTCTGACATTCCGACACGTGTCCAACACGCTTCGACACATTTTGACACGCGGTCAATGAATGTCGGAAAATCCGACACGTGGTCAACTCTTCCCAACACGCTCCGACACGTGAATTCGAAATTTCGTCACTCAATTTCGACACGCACGAGGTCAATTTTAAAAATTTTCAATACTTAAAGGGTCAAAATGTAAATATATGAAAAAATAATGAAAATAACAAAAATAAGGGGAAATAAGAAAATTCTTACTCTCAAGTTTCTCACTTATAAGTTCTTATCTTCCCATAAGTGACAATGGAACGCCAATTTTTCTCGTCGGTGTCGTTCCGTTGCCCCCACGTACTTAAAGTTATAATTTTTTTTTGTTTCTTTCCGCCTCTCGCAAGTATCGCTTGCGAGTTATCTCTTTTGGTTTATGTTATTGGTATGTGAGTTATCTCTCACATTTTCTGTGGCGAATTTAATGATTTCCTTTTTCTTTTGGTCATACTTCGAGAGTTCTTATCTTGGATTTTCATTTTTCTCGAACCTTGTTCCAAGTTAGTCTATATCATGAACTCCGAACTCTGTCTAAAACTATAAGAAATCTCATTAATCTCCAACAAGTATAAAAAACATGACATGTTCCTTCAAGTTTACTCTTTCATGTTTGCAATTTTTGAATTTCTTATTCAATTTCTGTCAAATTAAAACAATGAATGATATTAACAAATGTTGGATTAATATTTTTAGTATAAATTCTATGCTCTTTTTATTATAATTTATTTATTTTTGCATTTATATAAAAAAATTATATTTAATATATAACGTGTCGGAACGTGTCGGAATTATCTATTTTTTGAGAAATGACGTGTCGTGTCGCGTGTCGCGTGTCCGTGTCGGTGCTCCATAGACAATGGCTCCCCTTGCCTGATCTTGTGAGGTTGCCCTTTAGAAAGTCCGATTCATGATTCCCATTCTTGGAATTGGTGATCGCTCGATCCGATTCCCGATTCCAAGATGGGAATTAGACTGACTGGACTAGACCGATTGATATTAAAAAAAAAAAAAAAAAACCCTCTGCCCTTTTTAGGTTTTGCTTTCCTTTCTCCCTTTTTGCTTTCTACTTTACCTTTCAGACACTTTCTCTAGATAAGTCAAACCAAGTAATGCCACTTGAGTTCTCCATGTTAGCACAGTCAGAGGCTACTTCATCGACTCCGGAAATGTTATTTGTCTCCCTCGACAAAGCACTAGCATCTCCATGAGGGACAAGGAGCGTACCTTGAGTGTCAAGGTTGCCTTGATTGGAATTGGAAGCTGGGCACTGGCAGAGAGCTTCCTTTTTGTAATTTATTTTTGCCCTCAAGCAATAAATTACCCATTCCACTGGGTCGAATCGAACCGGATTGGACCAGACCAGATAAGTCGGTCGGTTCGGCTCCTAATTTCAAGACCGATCAGTCCCATTTCCAATCCTAGAATTTTGGAACCGGTCCTCTTAGTTTGGTTCTCAGTTCCACCTCGAAATCGAACTAGATTTGGAACCAATCAATCCTATCTCCCCTTGCTTGGCATGAGTGAGGTTGACCCTAGTTGGAGCTTGCTCAATAGGCCTTGCCTGTGGTGAGCAAGGCCAACCTCCCAGTGCCTGGCTACTACCAAAAGGAAAAAAAGAAAAAAGAAGGATCATAAAAAATAATAAAAAATCAAAAAATATTATTAAAAATTATCCACGTCAATATCGATCATGTTCACATCAGCGAATTCCAATCAAAATTGGTTAAATGGACTCAGTCGACAAAATGTGAAAATATTTAAAACTCAATTAGCAAAATTAAAAGGTTTAAAACTCAATTGACAAAAATGTAATATGTTTAGGATTTTTTGGATAATTTTTTTTAATGAAAATAGGCATTCCATGATCCATATGTGTAATAAATTAACTCCACAATCATTGAGAAATTATTTAAATTAGAATTTAGGGGGAACCAAAAATTAAAATAGAATAAAAGAATATGAAATTGGAGGGCCAGCTGTATTTGTCATTCTTGACAAGAAAATGGACTTGTCCATTAAATGTGCAAACAATCTCTGCCGGTTTGGATTTGTGACGGTGCCAGTCCCATGCGCATGCGCATGCGCTTGATTGATGACTGGTGGAAAAAGCTGGCTCTTGTCTCAGCCTAGAACAATGACTTTCTGGTCCTTGATATATATATTTTTAAATCACTTGTGCTTTCACGCTTTTTTCTTATCGAACATATGAGCTTTTAATTTATCGAATCAAGCCCTTCTATTTTTACAAATTTTCTGATAGCGTGCCATTAACACCGACTCCAATCAAACTCCAATGACGGGACCTCCAAAATATAATGAAGATATAATATTATTGGAAGATATTATTAGTCAATGTTACATGATGTTGAAATCTTGACACCAATAAAATTTAATTAATATGCACATTCATGACACACATCGATGTTCGGAATTCAATTGTTTGATATCCGGTGAAACTTTAGATGTAATTATTGCCCAATTCGAGTTAAAAAACGCAAGGTGTACATGATCCAAGCAATAAGAACTTGTAGTCAAAGACCCTTCTCACATGTTTCGCATTCGAGGCGTCATCTTTTGCATATTTCCGAGGGCTATTTTGTTTCTAAGACGTGTTGTCTGACAAAAATGGAGCCTGTTGCACATTAAATAATTTCACAATAAATCGATCCTCGACTTAGGCTTTCAACTTTAAACATTCAATCAAGTTGTGGATAGTTAAATGTTTCCAAACATACCCTCTTTTAAATATTACGAGCGATTAATTTTTAAAGAACAATTTTCGAATTATTGATTTCCCATGAAATGAATCTAGAACTTCATCAGCAATGAGCAACTTGGAGCTTACTTTCGACTTCCCCCGCCGGCGGGGAATACTAATAGAGACCATACTTTGGTGGAAGATAAAGCATTAATAGCGGCCGACTCTATGTCATAGTCGAGTGCTGATTTTTTATAATCCTCTTCCCCCAAAACATGCAACTTTTCAAAGGCAAATATATGGAAATTTATCTTCCTTTTAGGGCATGCATATTTTTCACAAGGAATGGAAGTGGCAGGGAAAACCCTGGCTAATGATTGCGCTTGGATCGTGGATTCAGCCGTATGATACGAACGTTCATGTCCTGCATATGCCGATGTGGGTGACCCCCGATCATGAGAAGCCTGGATCAAAAGGACGCATGGAGTTATTGCATGGCACCAAGTTTCAAAAGAGGATAGGAACCCTAGTCATTGTTTCCTTGCCTTGATTCATTACGGAAAAATTGTCTAGAAATTTTAAATCTAGATATGAAGTTTCCTATGATCAAATTGGCAAAAGTGTAATAATTTAGGACTTTCTGAATGAATTTTTCATTCATTATAGATGTACTTGAATTCAAGTCACATGCATTGGGCCATAATTATTGTCATGTCATATTCATTTTTTCATATTGTACTAAGTTCAAGCCAACAATTAATGCATGTTCCTTTTAACCCTTTTTACTCAAGCCCACATCGCAAGATATATAGTAACATAGAAGTGAAGCATAATTTCATTATCAAATTAGGGGTGTCTAATAGTCAATACTCGCATGAAGCTAAAAATTAAACTACAAAACGTAATATCATCAGGTGATGGGCTCCTTCAATGAGGATTCTATGTTTTATTGACTCCTTGTACTTAATATTGAGCGGTGGGTTAGATAGGTTCAAAATTGTCCAAACCCTCTTCTATTTAAAAAAAAAAAAAAAAAAAAAAGGTATGTTTGGAAACATTTAACTGTCCACAACTTGATTGGATGTTTAAAGTTGAAAATAATTTATTGTGACCCACAAGAAAGGACTTATTTCATTGGCTGAGTGGTAAAATGTTCAATCGAAATAAAAATTTCACCAATCATTCTGCCAAAACCTTCTAATAATTCTCAATATTCCACATTCAGTAGATAGAAATAAAAATGTATTATTTTCTTTTCATCCATTATCAAACATCTTTTTTTTTCACTTCAGAAGTCCGAACTCATATTTTCAACACTTCAAACGAACCTACTTGTAAGAGAGAGAGAGAGAGAGAGAGAGAGCATACATAATAATCAGATGTAAAATCACATACTTATATGTCTCCTATTGATAATAAGTGAACAAAATTACATTACACATCAATTTTGCACTTTGCTTCGTTATTCTTCTAGAAAGGGAATATTTATCACAGTTATGGGCTCAGGACAAGCGTGATTTCCGCCAGAAAAACAGCTTGAGATCTATATGATAAACATCAACAGACAAACAAAGAGTCTTCCTAACTAGCCAAATTCTTGCATAGACTAGGTCCAACGCGATCCGGATCAATCACAGGAACATGATTAAACCTGGAATTTCCTTTCAATTGGACCTTGTCCATGCAAGAATTGATCACTTCCCTAATTAAGATATAGCTTGAGTTAGAACAAAGCATCCTGATCTAATGCCATATCCATGAGGTAATCATCTTGTAGTCCCTGAGCTGCAGCATCATCAAGCAGCCATTTTTCAAGCAACTTTATTGGCACTTGATGATTATCATTACTCTCCAAGCGCGGCTTGCTCTCCTCTTGGAAAATCGTGCTCGTCTCCGGCGTCAAATTAACGTTGTTTTCGTCTGCCGACACCGATTGAGACAAGTCAGAGTTCGAGGAGTTGAAGCTAAAGAGCGAGTCCAAGCACTCTGGGGTTGCCACGCCAGCAACGCCGCCTTCGCTAGTGCTCCTCGAACCTGCAGCGGCAGCCATCTTGTTAGAAACATTTGCAGAGCGGGCGGCAGTTTCCACTTTGATCTTCCCTGATTTCGGCGAGTTCTTCATCCATCCTTCGAGCAATCTTGCTATGTTCTTGGTGCTCGATGCGTAGCTTGATTCTTGGTGCGGTGGTCTGTTGCAAACACCGCCGCCGTCACCAAGTGCTGTCGTCGTTTCATTCAAAAAGCTATGTTGGTTGTCCAATGACAAGGCTTCATAGAGGGCTTGTTTGGCCGTGTGAATGTCGGTTTGGAGCTTCCTCTCCCACTGGCCCTTGGGAATGGAGTGTGAAGTTGCGTCGAACCCTTGTGGGTTATGATTATGGTCATCATCATCAGGATTTGCTTGGCCTTGAAGCTTCTTCAGCTTCTTCTTCAAGTGGGTATTCCAGTAGTTCTTGATATCATTGTCAGTCCTCTGAGGAAGGTACGAAGCTATGGCCGCCCACCTGCCCATGCCACCACAAAAAGAGATCTTTATGCGTGTATAAATGTAAAAAATCAAGATTTTTATTCTATACACTGTCGGTGGAAAATATAGTTTTCATTTAGCATATAAAGAGTTTCTAATTTTCTAAGCCACAAGAATTAAAAGGATACCCTGAAAAGAATGGACAATTTTTCGGGGTACATACCTATTACCAAGAAGAGCCTGAAGGTGGACGATCATCTTTTCCTCTTGGTCTGTGAAGCTACCGCGCTTGATACCGGGACGGAGGTAATTAGTCCATCTGAGCCTGCAGCTCTTGCTGCATCTGAGCAAACCTGATTCACACGCGCTTGAAAATCTTAGAAATATTTGAATATGAAGTACATCTGCTATATTAATTAGGGCAAGAGGCTCAGGGATATCAGGAAGAAAAAGGTGAAAAGATAAGAAAGGACCGACCCAGAGGCCACAGACCACCACATGAATTAGCTTTAGCTAGTGCAGGACATATATTGATGGCAGCAATTTAATGGTTCAACCTACCAGCAAAAAGAGAACCCAACCCCCAAAAGAGAGAGAAAAACAAAACGAAACCGGTAAAGAAAAGAGGACCATGCGTTTTATTCTTTAAAAATGTAGAGTAATAACCTGTGTTCGTAGGAACAGATCTCCAATTCCCAGGTCCATGCTCTTGAATGTAAGACACCAGCACGATATCTTCTTCCGGTGTCCACGGCCCTTTCTTCACTCCAGTCTTGTCACAGCACGGCGGTCTTCCCATCTCTCCCTCTCTCCCTATCTGTGATGTCTTGAGCACGAGTAGTTCTCGTTGGTTTTTGCTACCGATGAGACTTGAGATAGCTTGGAGCCAAGGCTTTTGCTTGTCTGCTTGCGTTATTCCTATATATATAGAGAGAAGGAAGGGGAGGGAGGAGAACGAGCTTGGCTAATCGTAGGGACCTGTTCGGATGCTGACGGCTGAGAAAAGAGGAGGAGGAGATGAGGAGGAGATGAGGAGGAGGAAGTTCAACAGGAGTCAAAAGAGGACAGCAAAGTGCATTTACTCAGGGATTGCAAGAAGTCAGCCTGGCTTGGACCTCTTCTCTGCCTCACCACAAGCCGTGTGGCGCTCGCTCGAGGGCGTCTCTCTGGCACTTATTGTCAAAACCCTACTTTTACTCTTCCTCCCCTCCCCGATATTAATGGCTCCGAACGAGTCCCATCCCGTCTCTTTCTTCTGCTTCGACCTCTTTTCTCCTTCTTTTCCTACGTGTTTTCATACACTTGTCTCGTTGCCAGTCATTTGCGGTTGGATCATCGCAAATGTGCCTCCTTCGGGTGTTTCCGAATCCAGATATTTATACTAAAAGATTTTATGAGATCGCTGTTAATTATTCTAAAAACTTAAATTATTAGATGAAAACGTGATTTAATATTTAATTATTATAATATTCCCCCTCACACTTCATCTATTTTTTGTTTTACCTCCTGCTATGATACCATAAAAGATTTTATGAGACCACTGTCAACTGTTCTAAAAATTTAAACTGTTAGATAAAAGCATAGTTTAATATTTAATTATTTTAATATACCATTTGCTACCACTGTATCAAAGTCCATTGCAACTTCTTCTTATGAGTCCGGGGGAGGGGGATCGACTAAAAGTTGATGAGTTTAGTTTAAAAAAACATAGCAATTAGGCTCCATTTGTTTTTCAAAAATTAAATGATCTAGAATATATTTTCCTAAAAATAATCATTTGTATTGTTTAAAATAATTAGCCAATAAAAATAATTTTCATTATAGACAACAATTTATATTTTAACATTTTCATGGACGATGAAATTTTTTTTTGTTAATTCATTTTTATAAACAATATAAGCAATTATTCCTTAGCAAAAAAAAAATATAAGCAATTATTTTTAGAAAAATATCCTCCAAATCATTTATTTTCCGTGAAATAAATGGAGCGAAATGAGAATTCATTTGGTGTCAAGGCTCCTAATAAGCCGAACTATACGATATAAACGGAATCACACGTTTGAGTACCAAAACAAAAGTTTTCACTTGTACCCATGATCATCCAAATGTTGTCTTCGCATAAAATTATAGTTGTCTTTTTCTTTGGTTTTCAAAATATCAGACATTTCATAAATGTGACCAAACGGCAACCCACCTTATAAAATAGAAGAACAATAGAGATGAAAATCGGTAACCCAACATGGTAACTTAGCAGAAGAAAAGTTGGTGAGTTAGACTCAGTTATAAATAATTGCAAATCAAAACAAATAAAATTGGTCATTCAATAAAATAGTTGGCCAATAATTAAAAAAAAAAAAAAGAAATTATGGGCGTGTTTGTTTCGCATAATACATTTTCGGGAAAACATTTTCCTCATTTTCCTATATTCGGTTTGCTTAGGCAAATGAGTCAACGAAAATGTTTTTCCTAACAAAGCTTAAATTTAGGAAAATGATTTTCCCTTTAAAAGGATCGGAAAACGTTTTCCGAATCTACCAAAGCTTAGATTTGATGCTTGGTTTACAAACAATTATTCTTATAAAACTATATGTTTTAAAAATTGAATTTAAATTTTTAATTTTTAAAAAAAAAATTAAAATTTGGAAAACGTTTTAAAAATAAAAATAAAAATAAAAATTCGAATTTCCTTCTTTTCTTGTCTTCCTTTTTTCTTTTTGCTTCTTCTCCACCCGTCACCGGTCACAAGGATGGCCAGAGTTCTAGCCTCACCGATCGAGCGATCTCATGGCCTTCGACAACAAGGCTTGAACTTGCCCAAGGTCGATGAGCCTCAAGCCTCGCCGGATCAGGTGAGCTCGTGGCCTCCATCCGATGAGGCTCAAGCCTCGCCAGTTTTGGCGAGCACATAGCCTATAGCGGCCAGCTGATGAACTCATCACCTCCAATAATAGCTGGAGCTCACCCTTTGTAAGCCAACCAGAACGAACTGCCGATGAAGCAGAAGGGATGGCATGAGGAAGCTAAGGAGTGAAGGACAAGAAGAAGGAAAAGAGAAAAAGGAAATAAAAAGAAAGAAAATAAAAGTAAATAAAAACAATAATATTAAAAATTCAAAAGTTTTAAAATTAAAAATTCATTTTTTTTCCCGCCATGAAGTGCAAAATTATTTTTTAATGGGATCCAAACGGCAGAAAACATTTTCAATTATACATTACCAAATAAAAGAAAACAAACCATATTCTTGGAAAATGAAAGCATTTTCCTTTATCATTGAGTTTTCCGTGAAACAAACGCACCGTGCACGTCACTTAAGTAAAAGTCGATAATCCAAAATTAGTCCGTAATTGAATCTGATTTTGTAAGCCCCTCTATTTTAGATTGGCAAATTTGTGTGAGAATTAGTAAATTCGAAACTTTAGTCATAAGTTAAGCAAATGTAAGTTAATACCTATATTAGTAATTGACCGACACAGTAATTTCATAGACGTGTTGGCAAGTTAACATCAGGTTACATAAGAAAAGAAGTCATCGCCGGTGTCCTTTAAGCTTATCTTAGCTTTATCTTTGCACGGTCCTCTAGCGATAGCTACGGTGAGTGATGGAATTTACTTGAATCGACTAATTAGCTCTTTCGCGACTGTAATATCAACCTCCAGTCAAAGAAAGAAACGAAACGAGCTTTCGTCGGCCCGACTTCTTTCAAATCATCGTTGGTTTTAGTCCACTGAGTTACATCAACGAGAGGAAATTCGAGCCAAATTTTCAACCTTCGAAAGATTAAGGGAGTGGGGTTGAACAATTTAATCGGTAGTTCGAAGTCTTTATCGATGGGATCTTTTATTCTGATAGGATATCCATCGTCGCATGAATCTCACGTGGATATCGCAACGGTTAATCCGTATAAACATTAATATGCTTATGGATCGAGGCATGGTTGTGTATTATGCAAATAGGTCACCCGGAATACGTAGTTATAATCGAGAGATCTGTAGTTGCTTTGTATCTAATTGTGCTTATTCCTAGTGTAGAATATAGAGTACGAGAAGGAGTCTAAAGAGGAGGACTGACTTATAGGAGGGACGACTGTTTCTTGATCACAAAATGGGTTGCAAATTGCAATTGGTATTTATTGGCCGCGACAATTGATGAAGACGCGGACGATCGAGGTAATGTGTCCACCAATTTTGTCCGTAGGATTTTACAAGCAAGGACGAAAGCTTAAGGAATAGTTTTTAGTAGAAGTTAATTCAGGGACAAAGAATTGATGGATTCACCCCGATTGGAGGCACTTATCCCACTTGATCGAGTGCATAATCGTCCTTTGCAAAGATTACAAGTTGTGCAACCGCTCGTCTTAAGAGACGAGTGAATGTACAACCAATTTTTTGTCTCGAGAGCTTAAATTATTAGAGGAAGGCCCGATCAATATGCCGTGTACCATCAACCTTCATCTCGTACGAGCTAATCGGGTGTGGTCAAGAACATGTGCATTGACGAAAAAATGAAGCTGGAAACATCGAGCTTTGATTGCATATTAAAGCTTTCTTTTGTTGATTAGCTTGATAAGCGCCTGAAGACCACTATCTCCAGATAAAAGTTGCTCGACGTACTCCATGACATCGTGACATGAAACCTAGGCAAAATTGACAAGCCTTTCACAAATGGTTGGACGAGAGTGAAGCCGAGCGTCTCGCCTTAGATGCTTCATGGATGGTCATCATCAGTCATGAAATCGTCGATTGTCCATCGCCGGTCATTTCAGACGGTCAATCGGATCATCTGTGTATTAGCGTACACGTGACATTGATGGAGGGAGGAGACTTTGATCCTAATACTACAGAACAAGGGTTTTAATCTAAAATTAAGGTGGATTCGTTGGGATTAGGCAGCGTAATTGACATCTAATTAATTGCCGCCCCCGCCCCCCGCCACCCCCACCCGGAGAAAAATGATAATTAAAAATAATGATGATCGCGATAATGGGCAGCCGCGCGATCGGGATCGGGGATCATGCACAGGCCACGCGGCGGGCGCCACGTGTCGATGTCGGGGGGTGGGACCGGCCGTCCGACAGGCGAGTGAATGCGGGCATGATGTTAGGGGGACGAGGTGTTGACTCGTGGGGGTGGCGCGCATTTAATCCTTGCCCACCTCGGCCCCCAAAAGTCAACCTTTGCGCCAGCTCCCTCACTCCCCGACGGTGACGCTTTCACATGTCTTTAATCTTTTTTTTTTTTTTTTTCAATTAATGTCGGTAACTTTTGCATCGATGATATTCGTCGTTATTATCCATCGGGCGTACACATTTGCCGAATTGAAAAAAAGAAAGATTATCGAGAAATTGCAACGTGGCAATCATTGAGGAGAAGTGGAGTGTAACGTCGATAACTTTTGCATTGATGATATTGGTCATTGTCATCCATCGAGTGTAGAAATTTGCTAAATTGAAAAAATAAAATAAAAAAAGATTATCAAGAAATTGCGACGTGGCGATCATTGAGGGGAAGCGCGGTACCACAGAATTATCACGCTTTCAACTTCGACTTCGACCGTGAATTAATCAAGATTGCACACGCTTTATGCGCGAAAGGCTAGAAAAAGAATATTGAAAACCGGTTGGTAGATTTTGAGAAATTTGATAAAATGGCGGGGGAACGACATAAATGGTTCATAAATTTTTACTTTATTTAACGTGACTCGTGAACTTTTTGTACATATTTAATTTAATTTTTGAGTTTTTGGATAAGATAATTCTTGGATCAAATTGAATCTAGAGATATAACAATCCAAGGACTATATGTAATATTTGCTAAAAGTTTAGGGATCACATTAATAAATTAAAATTTTAAAGACGACGTTGTACATTTGGTTAAAATTCAAAGACTATATTAAATAAATTAAAAATTTATGGATGATATTACACATTAAATTAAAGCTTAAAAATCATTTGTACAATTATTTAAAAAAAAATTAATCCATCGCATATGTTAATGTTATGATCTTGCGGTCCTTTCCTCATCGTTATTCCTCAAAGTAATTCGATAAAAACATTTTGCCAAGAACTTCCAGACAATGGTGGCTGTGCTTATGATGATGAGGGAGGAGATCATTGTAGACGAGAAAAGACAGCAAACCATAATGACGGCAAGTAGAAACTAAAAAGGGTCAAAAGGAATTAAAGTGAGCTCTTCATATCACCTTTTGTTGCCAAATGTTCATTGCTCCGCTTAATTTTACTGAGAAAGCTGCATTTATCATTATAATTACAATTTTTATTATTAAAAAAAAAGGAAAAATGTCATAAATGGTCCCTAGACTTTTACTTAATGTGTAATCTCATCCCTGAACTTTCGATTGACTCACTGATTTGGCCATGAAATATCGATAAATGTCCGATTTAGTCCTTGACGATTTGAAACTTGAACAATTTCGTATTTCCGTTAGTTAAAGTTAACGAAATTAGGTATTTTGGTCTTTTCTTTTTTTTTCTTCTTCTCTCTCCCCTCCCCCGGCCACGGCGGAGGGAAGCCAGCGTCGAGCGGCCCTCGCCCGGAGAGAGAGAGAGAGAGAGGGTGAAGGAGGAAGGAGATGGAAGTGAGAGAATCGCGCAGAGCTCATCGTCGGTTAGGGTTCTTCTCCTCCTTCTTCTTTGTCACGGCTTTGGTTTCGATCACCTCCATCCACGACTACTTCAACGAGGCCTTCACCTCCCGCTCCAATGCCTTCTTCTTCCCCCTCGCCGGCATCGAGTCAGGGGTGCCCCTACCGACGTCGAGGCAGCCCTCGCCAGTGTCTTCCTCGCCGGCGTCGAGCGAGGGGTGCCCTCGCCGGCTTCCCTCCGCCATGGCCGGCGGAGGGAAGAGAGAAGAAGAAAAAGAAGAAGAAGGAAAAACAGTAACGTAAGGACTAGATCGAATATTGATCGATAGTTTAGGGATCAAATTGAGCAAATCAAAAGTTCAGGGACGAGATTACACATTAAGTAAAAATATAAGGATTATTTGTGACAAAAGAGGGAGGGAAAAAAAAAAAAAAAAAAGGAGGGTTGTCAAGAATGGGATTCGAACCCATGCCCTTTCGGACCAGTACCTGAAACTGGCGCCTTAGACCAACTCGGCCATCTTGACTCGTTGGGAAATGGGTCGTATTCATATTATATAATCCGGTTTATCTACACTTGTGTTCCCATTCGCTTCATTGGATCTAAAAGAACAATGACGCTGGAAAGTAGTAAACCCCGAGAAAAAAAGTCCTCAAAAACGACGACATCATCTCATTCACTATCCGCCACCCGATTGTTTAAATATGTGAAGAACGTATAATTTTCTTTTCAGCAAAATTATAGGCCTCGCGTGTCCAAAGTTATCATTCTATCATTCATCACTTCTTAACAGAGTTCAAATCCAGGAGATCCGTACGTCGAGTTCTGCGCATAAGTTGCCTTCACTGCATCATTTTCCTTCTCAAGAGATTAAAGTGGTACTTGCAATCAAGAAATCAAGAAAGGCATTATCTCCTTCTGCTCGGGAATCCATTACAAAGATTCAAGCATAGAGAGAGCGGTCTTTGCTCCTATTTTCGTGTCACAATCCCCCAAATTCTGCTCACTTATAGCAATATTCAACACATTATTCAGCGAGAAACTGAGATGGTGCTGGAAAATGTCAGATATTCAAGGGCGATGTTTGCTCGAGTCGCAAATATACAAATCCTCTGTAATCTGGTGCAACTTATGTTTTTGTCTCCCTGAGCTAAGATAGGGGAACATAATCAACTCTTTGATATGCATTTGATGGCGTTTCCTCCTCTCATGGAATGTAGCCGCAGATTATGGGATCGCCCTTTGAAATTTGTTACACGGCACATACACTTTTTGGATGGAACTTTTGCAAGCATTTAAAAGTCCTCGTCCCAAATCAAGTGCATTGGTCGTTCCTGCCTCTGGGAAAGCTCTTGCACATCGAACACAACATACGCAAGCTGCTCGCAGTAAGTTGGTGGCGCTCACTGTTGACCTCGATAAGCATATTGAATCAATGGCACCAACCCTTCTACTACTTCACCGTGACCACCTCTGTTCATCATGTGTACACCTATGTTGAACTCGGTACCAAGCTTTTCCCTGGCGTTTTTTGAGCTTTTCGTGCAGCCATTGAGCCTCTTTCCTTGAGAACATCGTTCCATCTCCCTGCTTCAGCAAAAATATTAGACGAAGCAACATGATCCTCAGCATCCTTCTGTGCCTTTCCACCCATAAGCCTACTTACCAAGTCTACCCCCAAATCAAAATCACCATAAGCTCTGCACCCATTTATTAAAGTTCTCCAAATAACAGCATTACACTCTAAAGGCATGTTGGTCACAAACTTGTATGCCTCCTCCAACAGACCTGCTCGTGCAAACATGTCAACCATACATCCACAGTGCTCGATCTCGGGTTCAATATGGTACTTGTGACGCATAGTTTCGTACAACCTTCGACCTTCATCAAGCAAGCCAGAATGGGCACATGCTGACAAAACTGTGATGAATGTAACGGAGTTTGGCACTACATTCTCAGCAACCATATGCTGAAACGCAGCAAGAGCTTCCTTTCCTTCACCATTGATGGCATGACCTGATATAATTGATGTCCACGAGACAATATCCCTTTTGACCATATTCCGGAGAACAGATTTAGCTTTAGGCATGCAGCCGCATTTTGCAAACATATCTATCAACGCATTTTGCAGTACAATACTTCCGTGGAGATGATCATTCTGATTGAAAAAGGATTCCACGTCAATACTGTGACACATCTCTCCAGAATTTCGGCAAGCAGAGACAAGACCTAGCATTGTCATTTCATCTGGTTTTAGTTTACTATAACGAATAGCATGGATGAAACTAATTGCCTCGAGATTTCGTCCACATTCTACATAAGCATGAATCATGGAATTCAGAGATGCGAGATCATGATGCGATAATTCATCAAAGACATTTTTACCACAGTCTATCAATCCAGATTTCGAATACATGCTAATTAGTGCGGCCCCAAGAGCACCTGACACCTCTACTCCCCTCGTTTTTATAAAAGCATGTATTGCCCTCCCTGTATAAGAATTCCTACTATTAGCACAGGCCACAAGCATGCTAATCAAGGACACTTTGTCACACAGCATGTTTTGGGCTCTCATCTCTTTGAACAAAGCCCGAGCTTTAGTGAAGTTATGATCCCTAGCATACCCTGCAAGCATAGTATTCCACGAAACAAGATCCTTGCACATCACAGTACTAAATATCATGTCCGCATCATCCATAAACCCTGATTTTGCATACAAATCCATAAGAGCATTAGATACCTCGATCATCACAACCAATCCCACCTTCCAACAATATGCATGAGAGACCTTCCCCACTTCAGATTGCCCGAACTCAACACAGCCGCCTATCACAGTCACCAAAGTGACATGATTTGGCCTCAAAACCGCCCCAAAAGAACAACCCAGAACTCGTCTGAACAAACTCAAACCAGCAGCGAAATCCCCATTCTTCATAAGCCCGGAAATCATGCAGTTCACCGTGACGACAGTTCTCTCAGGAATTCCATCGAACAGCGCACGAGCGTAACCCGCGAACCTCCTGGAGCTCAGGTAGAAGTGCATCAAGCTATTCGACACATTCACATTGTCGCCCAAGCCACGCCTCAAAACCCAGCAATGAACCGACTTTCCCAACGGGATGACGGACAGCTTGTTACAGGCTTTGATCAGGGAAGCGTACACGTAAGGGTCCCTGAGATACCCACTTCGCCCGAACCTTTGGGCGTCGCTGAAAAAGGAAATCACCCGAAGAGCGTCCTCTTCGAGATCGATGTTCCGGACCGTGGAACTCCAGGCGGGTCCGCCGGGTGCTCGGCCGGGGACGGAGACGGTGGCGACGCCGCGTCTGGGCGATGCGGAGAGAGCGAAGCGAGAGGGGCCTTGACGGAGGTGAGGGAATGGGCTTGAAGTGGAGAGATGGGATTGGTGTGGTACGGAGGGGAGAGTGATTCTCGCATGGAGGAGAGGGGTCAGCCATTGATGGCGCAGCGAAGGTCTCATGAAACGAAAGCGAAGACTGCTACAAGGTGGACGAAGATTTATGTCTTCGAAATAACGAGTATTGATATAGGATTATCTGAAAAATTAGCGCAACCGGGTGGAGATGGCCGAGTTGGTCTAAGGCGCCAGATTAAGGTTCTGGTCCGAAAGGGCGTGGGTTCAAATCCCACTCTCCACATTCTTTGTTCCCCCTTTTGGTCTTCCTCTCGAAATTAAAAAAGAAAAGGGATAAGTGACGTGGCATCCACTTTTTGTTCAAAATCTCAATTTTTAACCTGAATTTTAGTTTCGATAAACAACAACCTATATTTTAGTTAAATTAAATTAAAAAATTAATATGAAAAATTTTGTAAAAAGAAAAACAAATACCAATGAGAGGGCCTAACCACCCTCCCATTGGTAGGCAAAGGTTTGCATTTGGACAAAAATCACAAGCCCTCACCCATGTTTGCTTGAGGGCCCTTCTCTCGATTTTAGTTAAGGTGTGCTAGTCCTATGATGGGTGAGGGTTGCTGGCCCTTATCAAAGCAACGTCGATAATGAAAAGATAAGGCCCTTGCAATGGTTTTTTAAAATTATCTTCTTCTTTTTTTCCTTCTAGTCTTTTTTTGGTTTTTTAGTTTGTCTTCTTCTTGGAGAAAAAAATTGAGATGCTTTAACGTAAGTTAATTAAAATTTGTGTAAAAATTAAGATTTTGATCAAAATGACTTCTTTTAGAGCTTCTTTTTTTTTGGTTTTTTACTGTCTTCTTCTTGGAAAAAAATTTGGGATTTTTTAACCTAAGTTAATTAAAATTTGTGTAAAGATTAAGATTAAGATTCAAAATGACTTTTTTTAGATCTTCAGATAACCTTAACACCATGTAGGAGAGGGAAAAAAAAAACCATGTCATAATTTTTTGTTAGTTAAATTGGACAGAATTAACTATATAAATTTGAGTACACCTTTTAATAGTTTGAGAACACTTTTCTGGCGAGTTTTGCAATTTCCTATGCTTGTTTTAGCCCCAAAACCATCTTTCGACACTTGTTTTGCATCGGTCAGAAAGAGGGAGGGCAGAGAGAGAGAGGGAGGTCGCACGCCGATCGGTTGCTTGCGGTCGTCTGGCTTGTATCCTCCTGGTTCGTCGATTGCTTGCGGTGGTTCGCCGGTCGGAAAGATGGAGGGCAAAGAAAGAGAGGGAGGTTGCACGCCAGTCGGTCGGAAAGAGGGACGAGAGAGAGAGAGAGAGGGAGGTCGCACGCCGGTCAGTTGCTCGCGGTCGTCTCGCTGGTATCCTCCTGGTCCGTCGGTTGCTCGTGGTGGTTCATTGGTCGGAAAAAGGGAGGGTGGAGAGAGAGAGAGAGAGAGAGAGGGAGAGAGGGAGAGAGGGAGTTTGTCGGACAGAGAGAGCGAGGGTAGAGAGAGAGAGAGGCGTGAAGAAAGAAAACCAGGACTAAAGTTTTTTCAAATTGGCGCCTCTTTTTCTCTCCAGAATGTGGGTCCCACGAAGACATGTGTCGTGCTCTCACCGCCTTCTTGTTTGCCACGTTGGAGTATGAGATGTACCTAATATTTTATCATCAGTGAGAGGGACCAATATTTTTTCCTTTTTTAGTTGAATTCTCTCCTCCTTTTTTATGTTTATTTTTTGAGATTGTATATTTTATAGAAAGAAAAATGGAAAAAAAAAGGAAAGAAAATAAAAAATTTAGATGACGGTAATGCCCTTGATCGGTTGGTGAGGTCTTTTGAGATTGACATATTTATTTCAAATTCTTATTTAAAATAATGTTCATTTTGAATATTTATTTGATACAAACTTTGAATTAAGTTTTAACCACTCATGTATGACCGCGCTAGTTGAGGACTGGCCTCCCGATTCCGAAGGTCGGGGGTTCGACTCACGTCCCGCCACAACTCCCTGGAAAGCCTGTGATTTAGCGAGGGGCCCTAGTGATGGGTTGTTGCCGGTTATTTCCCCGAGGTTTACGTGCCTAAATAATGGCCATGACGACGACGTCCGACGATGCCACCGGGCATTGGAGGGCGGTGTGACCCCGAAGGGGTTTCCGACGATTCCTTGATCACAAAAAAAAAAAAAAAACTTTATTTTAAGTTTTTATTTAAGAAAATAAAGGTATTTTGGATGTTTATTTGATATTTTTTCTGACACTTAAAAGAGTTCGCTAGTGGCAGTTGTCCTTTGCTTATAGATAATAATAATAATTAAAAAAAAAAAAGCCGAGATAACTCCGACCGAGTAGATTCACTAACGTGAGGACGCTTTCCCCTAAAAAATCTACAACCGACCAACCAGATTAGGGCCACGCCACCGAAATGTCAAGAATACCCCGGCCACTCCACGACTCAGTTCAAGATCCCTCCGTCTGCGTTGTCGGACATCCGTCCGTCCACGTGTAAATTAAATTTTATTCCTCGATCAAAATTTGGATCACCCTCCTCTGCAAGTTGAAAAAAAAAAAAAAAAAAAAGAAATATTAATTCAACCTCGTTACATAAACCCACCAAAAACCCTAACACAAACTGCTCCTCACTGAAGGCTTTCTCTCTCCTTCTTTCTCCTCTCAGCAGAGGTGAGAACGGTGTGCCACTGCCGGAAGCAAATTCAGTTCTCCAGACGTCTTTGAGGGAGAGAGAGAGAGAGGGAGGCGGGGGGGTTTCTGGGTTCGGCGAGGATGGTTGCAGACAAGGGGAAGAAGATGAAGGTCGGGGAGAAAGGGTCGGAGGACAACTCGGAGCAGATTGACGGGGAGCTCGTCGTCTCCATCGAGAAGCTGCAGGAGATCCAGGACGAGCTCGAGAAGGTCAATGCGTCCCTAAAGATGTCGCCTTTACTTCCGGTTCTTGCGTGTCTGATCTGGGTAGTTTCGGGTTTCATGGCATGTGAAGAAATTTTGAATCTTTCGGGGGTTCTTTCTATAGGGTTGGATTAGTGTGGATAGACGGAGATGAAAATAATTTACTTCTTTTTAATTATTTGTGGGAAAGAAAGAATTGTTCTTTTTAATTAGGCAATTTAGTTGCAAGGACTACATATGAGATTTCCGTGTGCTTTTCTTTTTTCTGTTTTTCTTTTAGATTATGATGGGCTGATTCTGATTCAATTTGTAGATTTTGGATTATAGCCTGCTTGTTATCTAGTTGGCTGGTTTTGCGCCTTTGTATTCGTTTGGGTTATGTAGGCTGTGGTTACCTCTATTTTTAGCTTATGTCACAGAAGCAGGGTTGTCTCTGGGAAGTTGTTTGTTACTGCCGTTTGATTCAGTCTTTGACAGTTTGTCAGTCCGATAAGAACCTGTCTAAGCAGAACTAATTCATATTTTCTCACCCGTTCTCATGTTAACGTTTGCAGATCAATGAGGAGGCCAGTGACAAAGTTTTGGAAGTCGAGCAGAAGTATAATGAGATAAGGAGGCCTGTCTATGATAAGAGGGGCGAGATCATAAAATCAATTCCCGATTTCTGGCTGACCGCTGTCAGTAATCTCTCCCGAACTTTGTCGTTGCTACAATATGGTGTTGGCATTACATGTATAAGGGTCTCATCTTGACTTACCCGTTTTTGTTTGCAGTTTCTGAGTCATCCTGCACTCTGTGAACTTTTGACTGAGGATGACCAAAAGGTTTGTCTTGCATTCTTTCTAGACTTAAAATCAGAAGTGAAATTATGAGCTTCTGAGATGCAATTTTCCTCAGGACTAGTGAGATTGAGTATTGATTATTGAGGTCTCAACCATTGTTTGTTTCTTTTCTCTGCTGACTTCATAGTCGATTTTTGTCATTTCCCTTGATAGATATTCAAGTATCTAAGCTCCCTTGAAGTGGAGGATTTTAAGGACGTAAAATCGGGATACTCTATAACCTTTGTGAGTTTGCTCAGCCTTCTTGCTCTTCATTTTACTCCGGAAGAGCATCCTGTTTTTCTTTCTGACGATTTAGCTAATTTTTTTCTCAATGTCTGTTTAGAACTTCAATCCCAATCCTTATTTTGAAGATGCCAAGCTTACGAAGACTTTTACCTTCCATGATGAAGGAACAAAAATTACCGCTACCCCAATTAAGTGGAAGGAGGGAATGGTAGGTGCTCGCAAGTCTTGATGTCCATACTTATACATGTACTTTTTACTGGAGTGTTCTTTTACATTTGTGATTTTTCTTAGTAGTTCTTGTTGATATACAGGGGTTGCCTAATGGCGTCTCTCATGAAAAGAAAGGAAATAAGCGTCCTATGACTGAGGAAAGGTAAGGCTTGTACTCCTATGTATCAATTATTTGAATGAAAGTGATCAGTTTCTTTACATTGTTTTCCTTGGAACGTTCCTTAGTTACAAGATGAACCCTGTGTGGGATGTATCTTCCTCCCAAATTTGAGTGGTTTTAGTTTTGACAAAATATTTTCATTATTCTTTCATTTTAATTTGGTTTTGCATTCTCGTCCCAAAGTACAATAGTTTGGAAGTTGCTTTATGTTCATGCCTTCTCATCTGGTTCAGAGTAGTTTTTTCTTTTAAACATATTGTTATGAGTATGATGGAGAGGGTAAGACTCGAACCCGAGAAATCTTAATCCTGGTGAGCTTGGACCACAGTTGGGCCAAGCCGTTGCTCCAAATAGGGGTATGAAAACTGAGATATGAAAAGTGCACTAGTGTATGTATTAATTTTTCTTCTTATTTGCCCTCGCATTTCTTAATCATCAAATTCATGACAAAATGACCTCTCTTTCGGTGAAAGACCTACTCTGGATGACTTCATCCGTTGCTTTCTTACTAATTATCTGCAATTGCCGTTCTGTGTGCAGCTTCTTTCATTGGTTTACTGATAGTCAGCAGAAGGAAATGGAGGACATAAGTGATGAGGTGAGTTTCTTTTGGCTTATGTGGAAGCTTTATTTTGTCAAGGTTGGCAACTCCCAATTCACTCAGGCGTTACATCTAATATAATGGGAGCTGATTTGACTTATTGCAGATAGCTGAGATCATCAAGGAGGACTTGTGGCCCAATCCGCTTACTTATTTCAACAACGTAACTTTCTTTTTTCCCCTTTCTTTGTTAACCTCACTCATGTTGCTGCTGGTCTCTTTCCCAATTATAATTTGAAGCTGTTATTCCTTCTCTCATGTTGTTTGGTACTTTGTGAATGCTCTGACGCAGGATGCTGACGAGGAAGATTTTGATGGTGAAGACGATGATGATGAGGTAAATGAACCTGTATTAGATTCCCAATGGATATATCTGGCATTGCTCTATAATTATATTTTTTATTTCTGGCTATATTGTCCCTCCTCTCCACTCGGTCCCACACCTTTTTCCGATTGTTTGTAAATATTGCTTCTTTAGTATCTTGATTTTCTTCTAAATAAGAAATTTTTCTGGGGGAATATGACCTGTGATGATATAGTTGTTATTGACGGGCTATTAATCCCAGAATCTCTCACATTTCCTCGACTATTTCGTGTGTGCGAGTTCAATGTGAGGTTTTCTAAATCCCAAAAACCATTTCCTGTTCTGTAAATGGGATAATCCCTTATTTCAATCGCGAAAGTTGAAACTAAGTGGTTCCTCATCTCACTAAATATGCTTAAGACCCGCCTTGCCGATGCATTGTATCTTGCGTTAATCATGTCTGAGGTGAAAACCAGCTTGCTCCCTTGGCTGTTTCCCATAAATACATCATGCAGATGCATGGATCCTCTCAGGCATGTTATATGAGTGTATGAAGATCGGATCCCTTCCTAATCTAAGATTTCTGCTTGAAGAGAATGGGATAGTTAAGTTCTTTATGGCTCCATATCACAAGGTCACATGAACTCTTCCTGAATTGTTTCCAAACTTGTAGGAAAACGGTGATGGCTCAGACGATGAAGACGAAGAAGAGGAGGATGAGGACTGAGATGGCGAAGTGCGCTTCCCCTGGCATACATTAGTATAATTTTACTGCTATAGTAGGACATGAGTAAGGTGGTCTTTTAGTGGCTATCGTAGCTGAGTAAGAGTCTCCCTTTTGTTTTCGTTTTCTGTAATTTCTTCTCTGTGGATTGCCGAGTGTTTTAACGAGAATTATCGTCATTTTCCCCTTAAGGCTCATATTTATGCACAGCACAGATCGATAAAAATGTTTGATGCTGTATTCTAAACTCGATGGTACTCTTAGCCAAGCAACATGACATGTTCGTCGAGCTGTTTTTGTGTACCTTTGCAACTTTGTTTACACAGCACGGTGATTTCGAGCTCATCGCGATCTATGTGTCTTTGATCTTGGGTACCTTGGGGCGCAAGAGATGGCTGTTACCGGGGCGGCGATAGGATCATGAGGTTTTAATTTGAGTACCAGCCAAATTAGCTAGAGGTCGATCTAGAGCCGAAGGGGCGGGGATTGGTGCGAGCACTCATCGCTCATGTCCTTATTTCCCTAAGTTCGTGAAAACATCAACCTCCTTAACCTACATTTCGCATTAGGTCAGGTGGTCCGGCGAGATATCCTAGTTCATCTAAGTTCATCAAAACATCAACCACCTTAACCTACATTTCGCGTTAGGTTCGATGGTCCTGCAAGATAACAGCTTTTTGTCTTTTTTGGAAGCGTTGTGGTTTGGTTTGATTTCGAGTGGGGACACATGATTTGATCACAGCCCGAATTTTTCAGTTTCCTGAATTGGTATTTAATTGAGTTAATCATCAAATTAGGGCACTCATGAAAGCTACTTGATAAAGACTATGTCTGTTCTTTGTTTAAAGATAAATGAGGGTAATGTTCGGTTTTCAAAAGGGATGATGGCACAAATGGTACATAAACTTTGGTCCGGCGGGTAATGTGATATTTGGATTTTTAATTTGTTCAATATGGTCCATGAATTTTAGTTCAATATGTAATGTGGTCGTAGAATTTTAAACATTTTCGTATAGTTTATAGACTACATTGAACATGTATCAAAAGTCTAGGGATCACATCGAATAAATTAGAAATTTAATGACCATAATAAATATTAAGTTAAAATTTAAAAATTATATTGAACAAATTAAAAGTTTGGAGACTACATTATTTGTTTCATTGTCCCTTTTCAAAGCATTGATCGCACCCACACGCATATTATCGGCAGATGAGTCAAGCGAGCTCCCGGCCCAGCTTTGAAAGTGGCGGCCCAATCTGGGATTGGGCTTCAAAAAAATGGGCCGAGCCCAACATCCGTGAGAGGAGGCCCTTTTCTACGCAGGCCCAGCGAGAATTGGAGCCAATAACTACTACTAGGGTTTCTGCAAGAGCTCCCCTTTCCTTCCCCCTTCATTCCGCGGAGGCAGACGAAGGTACCAGACGGAGGAGGCGCCGCCGGCGGAGCAGAGCCCGAGCCAGAGCCATGGTTCACGTCTCCTTCTACCGCAACTGTAAGCCTCCTCTCTCTCTCTTCCTTTCGCTCGTGGGTTTGCTTCTTGTTCTTTGGATGGACCCGCTTGTGCGTGATCGCCGCTCTTTCCGCTCGGGATCTGCTGGGGGCCGAGAATCGATTGGAATGACGTGAATTCTGCGGTCTCGGGTGTCCCGAGGGGCGGAGGTTGAGCTTCCTTCCGCTGTGAGGACGTGCGTGTTTCTAGGGTTTATGGGGGAACCGTCTTGGCATATCGAGTGACGCCATGCTCCGTTTGCTTTTTGGGCATGAGTGTCGGATTTCTGGAGTGCGCGTTTCTTCGGCTGAGCGGAGACGTTGTGCTTGTCGACGGATCAGTGAGAAAGTTCGTTTTTTTAAGCGATCTTTTGAGTTTGATTTCAGGGACGAGGGGGGTCGAGATGAACTGTTTGGTGCTTCTGTTTGTCTAGTTGGGGTGCTGCTGATTTGAATTCACAAGGTCTTCTTTTGCTGCTGACTGATCATTGAAGTGTGGGCTGATGTTTGGTTTGTGGGTGCTGCTGTTTTTGATTTCGTGCAGATGGGAAGACGTTCAAGAAGCCTCGCCGTCCGTACGAGAAGGAGCGGCTGGATGCTGAGCTGAAACTTGTCGGTGAGTATGGGTTGAGGTGCAAGCGAGAGTTGTGGAGGGTTCAGTATGTGCTGAGTCGGATCCGTAACAACGCCAGGATGCTTCTGACCCTCGACGAGAAGAACCCTCGCCGTATCTTCGAAGGCGAGGCCCTTCTTCGTAGGATGAACCGCTATGGGCTTTTGGATGAGAGCCAGAATAAGCTTGATTATGTCTTGGCCTTGACTGTGGAGAACTTCCTCGAGCGCCGCCTTCAGACATTGGTGTTCAAGTCGGGTATGGCCAAATCCATCCACCATGCCAGGGTGCTCATTAGGCAGAGGCATATCAGGTAAAGCTGTTTTGACGTATCTTGATGCTAGTGTTCTGTTATATGTTGTATGCGTGGATAATTTGACAGATCGTGATGCTAATTCATGCCGATATGTTCCTATCACTGGTTTTAGCTTGTGTTTTGACTTTACCATGATCCTGGATCTTGCTCTTAATGGCAACAATCGCCTGGTGAGAACAAAAAATGCTTACTATCAGCTCTAGAGTCTAGAATTCTGAAGCTTCCTGTCAATGTCCTTTGATGCCACTAGGTTAAGCAATTTAACATCGCATGCATTGCAAGGTGCTTTTGATTTGGTCAAATGATGATGTTAGTAGCTTTGACTAGTCAATTAGATTGAAGTGCTGGTATTTCTCTCAGTTGATGTGGTTATTGGGCATGCCCATCTAGAGCTATGACTGTGATGAGAGTTATCTGGCTTGTGTTATTTTTGTGGTATATGCCGTAGTTTTTTTATTTTTGTCAAAGAAATGAAAAGACTAATGCCTATTGTGTCACAGTGTTTCAGCCTACTATCATGCTTTTGACTACGCTTTTGTTCTCTTGATGTTGGATCTCGTTTTGGGCTGGCAGGGTTGGTAGGCAAGTGGTGAACATCCCGTCCTTCATGGTGAGGGTTGATTCACAGAAACATATTGATTTCTCGCTGACTAGTCCATTTGGTGGTGGCCGACCTGGAAGGGCAAAGAGAAAGAACCTTAGGGCAGCTTCCAAGAAGGCTTCTGGTGGCGATGGAGATGAAGAGGATGAGGATTAAACTAGGGGCTTTTCTGTTAGAACGAGTGGTGCTTAGTGAATCATCTGTTGCCCATCCTCGTCCTTCTATTTTTATTTTCCTTAAAGTGCTGTTGCTTTAGTTTGAGAACCTTGAGTTTTGTTGATGTTTGGCTGATTACTCATGTGACTTCGAGTGCTGGGTCATCTTGTTTCGAGATCCTACACCTTATTTGTGGTCTGAACTTTTGTACTCTGGAAAGATATTTCAATTATTAGAATAGAGGCTAAGAATTTTGATTGGCAAAATATTGTTTTGGTCCACTTGCTTTTGGGAGATGAGGGCAGTTGAATTGTGGTGATCTCTCGTGAGTTGCACAGTTAACTAAGTCCTGTTTGTGGTTAGGAATCTGATTTACCATGTTAAGCAGTGTGCATGGATCTCGACATGGTTGATTGACGTAGTACCATACAGAGTGATTGCTGAGTAGTTTGTTGTGACTCTGAAGAACATGGGAGGATTCGTTTGTTTACTTCAGACGGGCCATGCCCCTTCTCTATGCAAAAGACATGTACGGGTGCAAAGTACTCGCTCTGAAGACATCCCCCCTCGCTCCCCTCCCTCTTTCTCTCTCCTCTCTCTCTCTCTGAATTTCTTGTACAATACGCGTGCTTTTTGCACTGTAATTTGTCGAGTTTATTCCATTAAATCTTCAGTAACTCCTCTTTCCCCTTTTGACCAGATTTGCTCAAAAGACTTTAGTTGAAATTGCCTTTAGGAACATCATCTTCATTTGAACTCAGTTAATGGGGTATCTTTTCTCGACTACTTGGTATGACCTGATCTAGAACAATACCTGGGGTCTCCTTAGTAGATGTGCCACCAACTTTTACTGTTTGCATTTACATGGTACATCACTAGGCCTAAAATATCAATCTGATTTTGTCCCACAAAACTAATGATTGCAATATCCAGCATGAGATACGATTTGCAGAAAAGGTGAAAGTTTGCGATGTAGTTAGTACCCTATGAGAAATGGCATTGATTGGAATAAATGGTTATGTCATCCTTTAGTAGATTATCATGACGACCTTCACAGATACGAAGTTCGTATTCTGATCTTATCTATTTACTTCTCTTCGGTGATTTCATGGATGAGTAAATTTGCTTGGTTGGAGTGAGAGGTCTTGGTTTTGGCTTCTGTAGCTGGAAGAACAGCACTCTCAATGGCTGTCATTGCGTACATTAAGGCATAAGGGGCGGATGCTGTAGTTTGAGTTGACCGCTTTGCAGATTAATTTAGTCCTTTAATCAACAAGCCTCTTCTGTTGGCCTTCTTTGTTGCTAGTGTTCTCACTACCTAAAATTTCATTAAACTATATCACCCGACGGCTATAATTATCAATTCACACAAGAGGATGCTTCTGGTCATTAACTGTATCTTTCAAGGAACAATGTGGGGTAAGCTTCGATTTTCAAATCACAACTATTAGACTATTAGTACCAGTTAAGAATCTCTAATATAAACGACAAGGAAGATTAAGCTTTTCCTTCATTCTTTCTGCTCTTAAATTTATTTATTTATTTTTGGGTGGAGAGAGCGGTTGTGATATGAAATCAGATATAAGTGGACTTCAGACTGAAAGTTTGGGGAAAGAAGAAACTTAAGTTTAGCGATAGAAGATACAAAATATCTCTCTCCGAAGAGTTGTCTTCGAACCAACCAACATACATATGAGAGAGAGAGAGAGAGAGAGAGAGAGAGAGAGAGAGAGAGAGAACCAAGACAAGGAGGCTTTATTGTAGAAGAACATTTCGAAGAAGTTGTGCATCAACACTAGATATCTCCATATTATCCAACAGTGCAGTCAGTCTTTCGCTCAGCTCATCCATCTCTCTGTGTAGGCTCCTAATGTAACTGCATGTTTCCTTCAAAACCTCTGATGGGGCTACCTGTGGCCAAACCCAAGAAAAAGAAGAAAAAACCTTTTATGTTATATACCAAAGAGAAGAGGAAACAATAAACAAATTTTTTCGTGCCAAAAGTTAATGATCATCGTATATATAAACCAAGAACCAAGAACAGTTGCATGGAAGGCACACAGTTTCACATCGTACTTAAATGCTTCATCGAAGCTGCTCATCATTATAGTCTCTTTCTTGCACTCAGCATTATTGCAGCCGAATTACGACCTTTTGCCTCTTCCATAGGTTTTTTTCCTCTCTATTTGGTTCCATTTTCTTGCTCCTTTTCCTTTTGGCCCTTTTTCTGGTCAACAAGGTGTTTTTGGCCCATCTACACTAAAATCAGAGCTGCGAAATTTTGACCAGAAGGAAAGGAAAAGGAAAAGACAAACTTGTGTTGACAGATAGGTGCTACTGCAAAATTCAAGACATAGGTCATTTTCATTTTTGAACTGGGGCACTAACAAGGAACTAGAGGTAGAAGGCAAGGGGAGAAAAAAGCAAGAAGGAGAAGAAGAAGAAGAAGAAGAAGAAAGAGTCCTAATAGTCCTATACCTTTCGATCGTTTCTCCTTTGCTCAAGCTGGGGAAGCATAGCCTGTAACTTGAAGATGAGATTATGGATCTCATCTTCTGTGAACTGAGAGGTTCTTGATCTTCTCGTGGACATGATCACCGATCGCTAATCAACCCCCCGACCCGACTCTCTTCTTTCACTCAAGCCTCTCACAAATGCTTCAGACACTAACCGGGGAAGTGTAAATGGCAGCAAGGGGGAAGCTTATAAAGGGGGTAATGAGGGGAGAGAGAGAGAGAGACTGATGGTAGTTGGAAAAATACATCACACCAGGAACAGGTGAGTTTTAGTAAGAAACCTGAGAAGGGCCCAACTTGTCTCACATCTTGACATGCAAACGGGTCCACCAAATTTTGCTAATTCAGGCACCAGACAAAAGCCCTCAAGAAAGCCACTCATGTGCATGATCTAATGTAAGGTCACCTCTTTATAATTTGCAGTGCATGGACACGTGTCATTTCGTGAGCTTAAGAACGGCAATCTAATTTGTGTCTGGATGTCTACATGCTACCAAAAAGATACCTTGTTTGCATGCTCGCATTTGTTTAGGGTCAAGACTCAGGACACGGTCTCAGAAATAGCTTTCTTGTTAATCTTTTATATAAACTTTTGGTTCTTGTCCAATGCCATTTCTTCTATTGCACAGTGCCATCGTTGGCCATTTCTTCACACAAATACGACCGCACATATTGAATTAGTAATTGCGGTTCGCAAGACTTTGGGATGAGGACAAACGAGTTCGTGTACCAGCACACCTGAAAAAAGAGAATCTTTCCTAGACTTCAATTTGAAACAGGAAAACCTCTGTTACATATATTTTGACAAATCGTCAGAAGAGTCGCTTTTAAAGTAGCGGCTTTCAAAGAGCTCATGCTTGAAACTCCTGTAGCCTGTCATGATTGGACCAAACCTATTTAAAAAATAATTAATATCCTAAAAAGTCTCAAATTAACACATCCGTGACAAATTTATTTAAATTAATTTTTTGACCATTAAAAAAATCCTAAAGTAATACACCTTTGACAAATTTACTCAAAACTGGTATATTTATGATAAATTTACTTTATGTTAGTTTCCGTTAAATTTTACTGTCAAATTATTAAGTTGAATAACACGTAACAATTGACCGGTATACCAATTTACGATTTTACTATCTGTTTGTCATAATCATACAATTTTTATGATTTTTTGTGATATTAATCCAATTTAACAGATGATATATTTATAAAAAATGTATAAGTTTAGGGTTTTTGACGGTTGAATAAATTAGTTTGGGGGTAAATTTGTCACAAATATACTAATTTTGAGATTTTTATAGTCAGTTGGGGCAAATTTGTCATAGGTGTACAAGTTTGGAGTTTTTCATGGTCAAAAAATTAATTTGATGTAAATTTATCACACATGTACTAGTTTTGTATTTTTCAAGATATTAACCCTCTAAAAAAAGGGGCTAATGACAACTTTTGTTTTCCCATGCCCTTTTGCGTAAGAAAACTAGCCCCTATATCTCCATCTTGGTTGGATTGCATGAATATAAAGCACAATTATCCGGATGATTTGGGGGAAGGGGCAGAAATCGACACATGAAACTTCGCTCCCCGTTTTGCCGGTCCCGAGTGCTGCATAGCGAAAAGAAAGAGAGATTCGAGCAAAATATGGTACAAAACAAGAACGCGATTGGCTCAATCAAGGCGATTTTAAAGTACAGATGGTTCTGCATCGCTATGACACATTTGAATTTTGGCCGGTCCATCTTTCTATGGACCTTTTTGAATCCGATGAAAATTAAAGAAAAAATTGGGGGATGTGACAATGCATCTGGGAAAAGCAGACGAGTGACTAAAACCTGCACACGGAAAGGCTTTTTATGGGGAAAAGCCCAATAATTGGAGGTCTTGGCCTCATCTACCGAACCACGAACCACCCCCCGTCTCGCCCCGAAATTCTCGGGGACCTGTCGCGTCTAAGGTCGCATGATTGACCCGCCACGTGGCGCGCTCCGAGGGGTGCGTTGCCCCCGACACGTCACGCCCCCTGTTCCCCTGTGTTGGTTGACATGGACAGGCCGGGCCAAAAGAAGGAAAAGACGTGGCCCTGCTGTCCAGACCACGACGTTTCAGGGGCCTCTTGCGTTCCGACAGTAGAGTCGAGCACCGAAATTTGATGACGAAGGTTCGCCCTTCATAATTCGGGGAAGAAATCAGCATTCACGTTGTATCAAAGTCAAAGAAAATGGCATGTTCAACAGATCATTGAAGCTAATCACAATGAAGTCATGGCTTAATCTCTTACTTTGCAGCTTTTTCTGGGGTGAATCTTGGACCGACTTCGGAAGCTCTCGGGCATCAACGAATTCCCCATCGAAGCACATAATGTGGGAGCATAAAAATAACATCAAACGTCAGGAGAGAGCAGAAGCAAAACCCATCAAAGTATGCAAGCCCTGTTCATGAGCATCAGTTCTCGATAGTTCAAACGAAAGAGCACGTTGCCGACTGGTTTTTTATTGAACTTCTTCGAGAAAACAATGAGTGAATTCAAAGAATATGATACAAGAGTGTGTGTCGTCGCCTAAATACATTGTTCTGGTCTCTTATCTAATGCTATGGGTTGATGAGAGATTGTGCTTCAGAAACTTCAGCTGGTGAAGACCCGGTTCTTCGCAATCTTTTCTGCCTCGAAGACTCTCAAATGACTAATGCCTTCCTCCCTAAACCTTTCGAGTCCTCCTGCTAGGATATCTTTCAGTTGTTTCTCTCCCATCCTGAGCAACTTCAAACCTTCACATACTCTCGGAAAAAAGCCTTCAGGGCGTAGACACCAAGTGCGAAATACCCCGAACAAGACTTCCATGTCGCTACTTAGCCTCTCCACACCTCCGTTGTAAAATTTCATGTTACTCAGTAGAAGACCATTTGAAATAGACTGATCCACCCCTTCAGCCACTTTCCTCCACACCGTGACAAAGTCCATCCCGTTTAAGCTGTCCTCTATTACTGACATTTTACCCTGCAAATGATCGAGGGCATCGACCAAAGTCCTAGACACTGTCGAACCTTCTTCAGACTTTTCCTGCCACTGTTTCCTGTTTCTCATGTAATCTCTAGAGCTAACATCGAAGCCCCTCAAGACAACAACTGATATCTTCTCAACCCATTCGACTCCAAACTCTTTCAACTTCCTAATCTCCTTGTCGAAAACACCACTTCCTGGTCCATACACTGTTCCATCAAAATCAGCCTCTTCTGCTTGCGACTTTCCAGGTTCATCACCTTCCCCCAACCCCATCTCGATAAAAAAGACATCTTCACACCATTCTCTCAAAACAGATTCAACATAGCGCGCAGCATTAACAGAATTGGCTACTTTGACAAGGGCACTGTCATCTGTCAATGCAGTCAATCCTTCAGCTTCTTGGCACCTGACAAGCAAGCAATCCAAAAACTTCTGTATTATAGGTGCACCAACTAACTTGAGAAACTTAGACCTGAGAGGAATGTCGGGTAGTGACCGTGAGCGATCCACAACAGATGATAGACGTCGAAGAAAGAAATCTGAAACAAGGGGGACTTGTAATCTTCTGGACCAGA
This sequence comes from Eucalyptus marginata, assembly GCA_014182565.1. NCBI lineage: Eukaryota > Viridiplantae > Streptophyta > Magnoliopsida > Myrtales > Myrtaceae > Eucalyptus > Eucalyptus marginata. Next base: position 28,495,386 of record CM024595.1, on the reverse strand, counting down.
CATAAGAATAGCTCCCTGAACTTTCTTTGTCCAATTTCTCTCATTATCAACATCAGCTTTCAACTTGTCCAGCGTGTCGCTGAGCTCAATTTCTGCCCATAACTCAACCCAATTGGGTCGATCACAGAAGACAGATAAAGAGGAAAGCTTCTGCACATTGCTTTCATCCATAAGAGAGAATGAGATCCCAGAATTAGCTATGAGGGATCTTATTTGTTTATCAAAAGAAATCATCAAGTCAATGAGATGAAGCCATGATGTTCTAGCTTTTGATTTAACACCAGTGACGCTCTCTTCTTCCAGTTGGCTGGCATAGAGGTGGAATATCTCTTTCGCCAAGTACGTGGACAAGGCAGAAACCATCGAGGCAATCCATTCTTCTCTGCAGCTGTACCCTGCTAGCATTGCTTTGTCAACCAGCGGTTGCAACAATTCATCCATAGAATCCACATAATCCCTTGTAATCTTATAAACAAGAGCAAAAACAAATTCTGGTTTATCAATCCACTTCGAAAAATGACGTTCGGATGCAAGTGATACAGGATTTACAAGCTCCTCAATTGCCCAAAGTGGTTGATGGAGAGCGATTTCCCGATTACGGCCTTCAGGTTGGCGAGATCTTCTTCTTCTCTGCAACTCCTGAAGGTGGCATAAGGAGAGAAAATTTTCACAGTATTGGCGCTTGAGATCCCCTTGCATCGTTAATAGAGGATTTGGGACTGCTGGTAATCTCCCTGCATCTGGATTTGCAGAAGTCGAAGTGGAAAGAGGTGGTGGCCATCCAAGTGAAGAAAGGAAGGCCCGGTGATCTGCAATGGCCTGCGGTCTCAAAATGGCTAGAGCCCGATCGATTCTGTGATCAACTGCACACACAAGATGTGTCCATCGAGGGCGTAGCTTTGAGACTTGAGTTATAACATCTTCTATTTTGTTGAGTGTTCTTATAGCATGCATGCGCACTTCCTGCAATGACAAGATTTTACCTATTTCACTTACTTTCATGTGATAAATTCAACTTTATAGGTGCTGGAATATGAATTTCTAATTGAGGGAATATACAAATTTCTGTATGAATCTGACACCATTAAATATCTATATCAAGATTGGTTCTCACTTCAGAACTTTGTGCAAATGAATGCTTTCTTTTCAAAGTCAAAGAAACAGCTTCCTCAACATCACCGATCAAGCTGTCCAGCTTTAATGCTGTCTCTGGAAGACAAAACACAAAAAGCATATGTGAGTGTTACCAGTAGAGATACATCAAGAGAAGACTGCTAACACAAAATGCACCGGCCAACTAATACAGAGGGTCACCTGTTCGACCACAGAAAGGCCAGCCATAAAGAGGCCAACAAAGAAATAGAAGAACAGGACATGCTCTTGAAATGGAAACACCATCGTAAAACTGGTAAGCTGGGGCAAATAAGTACATGCATCAGTGCAGCAATCTATTATTTCTCAAATTTATCTTTGCCCAAATGACCCACCCGCTGCCATCTCCAAGAAGAAAAGTTCAAAGTGCAGGAAAACCATAGAGAAAGGGCAAAGATTCTCTCAGTCTCCCACTATCTCTCTCTTTGTAGATTCTGGACATGAAGGCCCACAGATGGACCCGTCCTTGGAAGAATGTTCAGCAGCAGCAGCAAAAAACTATGATTTGCTTAACAAATGGTACATCTCATGCTCTAAAGACTACCTGCATAGCTCTTGGCAAAACAAAGTTTGATAGAAGCAAATGTTTCCAACCCATTTTACTTGGTATAAGTGCACTAGAAATCCTAAAACCATTATACAAAGTATATATAAATCCCAAAACTTTTCAATCAATCATTTAGCCATAAAATTTTTTTAAAATGGTTTAATCAAGTATTTTTGGCAACTTTTCTAGTGGGAATTTCACATGTGGCATACCTTTGAAAATGCCACGTGTCATTTTCCAAGAGAGAAACCACTGGATATCCATGGTTCTGTAATTTCAAAAAGTTTTAGGACTTAAAAGATTGATGCCTTACAGAAGTTTTAATGCATTTCATCCCATTTTTTTCCCCATGTCATGTGGCCCCTGAAGTCCGCTAGCAACAATGTTGATAAGTGACTTCCGGATAGAACATTAATTATGAGACTGAAGAGGACTGTGCAGTCAATCTTTAAAAGGCTAACATCAGTATTTCACGTCAGCAATGGTCCTTAGGAGCAAGCCGTGATGAATTAAGGGATTCCACAATGATGCCAGCAAACCAGGTTAGTATTGATATTTCACGAGAGGGCCAAAACCATACTGTCATGCAAAGGCAACATACTACTCTATTGTAGCAGCAAAATACATGGAGACCCACTATTGGTCTGAAACACATGTCAAGACCTTTTTTGCAACAAAACAGGCCTAAAAAATTTTCAGAGAACATTCATCATCTATTTAGTTTTTGATTGTCAAATAGTAGATGAGAAACTCAGCTCATTATCAACAGGGAAAAATTAAACAGTTGTTGTTGGCATTGAAGCTCAACTGATAACCATGGATAAGGCTCCATTCTAGTCCTAGATTTGAGGCTGAATCCCAAGCAATGTTGATTCGGGAAATCCCACATCAACAAACAAATACGAACACAGATCTTACTCAACAACCTCTGATTTATCTTAATGATCTATTTATTTAACATATGCTTCCGAATATAAACTCATATGAACTGTTGGATTTGGTTGTCACTGTCAATGGCACATAGCCCAATTCAGATTCTTATATCTGTCTAATGAAAGTACTAAAGTATTCATGTCACAACAACAACAACAACAACCACCACCGCTAAGACTTCTACAACTCGGCCTTCTTTGGCTACATAGAACTTACAATAACAAATCCCTGATAAGGTTATCCGTGTTTTCTCGCACCATCATCAATAGAAGGGATTGAAATTTAATGGAGAAATCTTGAAACTCATTGAATGCACCCGAATATCTCAAGAAAATCGAAAAAACTCACCAGCATACGCTCGCACGGTCTCCACCCTTGCCACCTCCTTAGCCAGTGCTGGCAACTCTTCTCCCAGTATTCTCTTCCCTCCTCCTCCATCTACACACAATTGGCCAGAACAAAGGACTCAGACAATTCCAACCATTCGGTCTAGATAGTGCTTTTTATACGACCAGCGACAATTCTTGAAGACTTGACAGCACAAATTCAAAAGAAATTTATCAACTTCATCAGCATCGCCACCTCGATTACACTTCACAAAATGCAGCGATGCCGCGACCTCCTTCCACTTGCAGATTAATGAAACTTACGATACACGGCAGAAATAATAAAACTTTACGTCCATTTCATTTCGACGGAAAGCCGAACCTGATAGAGGATCGAACGCGGCGACCAGCGAGAGGAGCTCGGCGAACTTGGCAGTGATGCCACCGAGGGAGCCGTGAACGCGATCGGAGAACGAACTGTAAGCCGCGAGATGCACTCCGAGCCTCGACCTCACTTCCACCAAGCTCCGGTTCAGATCGCGGCACTGCGTCTCGAGGTCCGCAGCGAGGCCGCTCGCCAGCGACAGAGCTTCCTTCTCGCGGAGCTTGCCGTCGAGGAAGGAGATCACGGCGCGCGATAGGCCGGAGACCGGGGGCAGAGGCGGCGCGGTCGGCGTCGGATCCATTGGGTCAAGCCATCGACGGAGGCCGGCGGGCGGGCGCGCGGATGTGAATCGCCGGCGACGGGGATTTCGGGGATTTCGGCGCACGGATGGAGGTTGTAGAGAGAGAGAGAGAGAGCAGTCGTTTGCTGCCACAGAGAGGTAATCCGCCGGGCTCAGATGGAGTCGGATTCGGGTCGGGTCGTTAGGAGGTTTCGGGCCCAGTCATAGGCCCTCGGGGTGTGGGCCGGCGTGATGAGTGGGTTTCTTTCCTTATATCGATAATTATACAAATAATCCCTCAAATTTTGCCTAATATATAATGTCGTTCTTGAATTTTTAATTTATTCAATATGGTTCTTGAACTTTAACTCAATATACAATTTCGTCCCTAAATATTTAATTTATTTAACATGGTTCCTCAACTTTTGATAAATGTTTAATTTGGCCATTGAATTATATATAAACATTCGATGTTATCTTTTCATTAATTTAAGTTTAGGGATGGTTTGATGAACTAAATTGAACATATATAAAAAAATTCAATGATCAATAGAATAAATTGAAAATTCACAGACGACATTAAACGTTAAATCAAAGTTCATAAATTGTTTATGTCATTTTCCTTTCCTCATATGGATTTTGAGTCCAGCCGAGCCCAATAGGCCCATTTATTGTTTCAGTTGAGGCCCAAAAATAGCCCACCAGGCCCATTATGTTCTGAGGTCAATTGGAGCCTCCCTGCATTTGGGCTTTGGGCTTACATTGCTGGCCCTTTCTCATAGTTGTTAGCAAAGGTCGATTTGTAGACAATTTCTTTAACTTTGCTTGTGACAGAGCGTGCCGGTAGATAAAACAGCGCCGTAAAAAAACATTGGAGGCAAATTTCGAGTACCTTAAATTTGTTTCATCGAAATTAGTTATCGATAAAATCAACACGCGGACGAGTTTCACTTACTAGCAAAACCGACTCGCACGCAATATCCTAGCACGCATTATCGATCATAAAGTTAATTTGCGATTCACTTTCCTTTTTCTTTTCCATTTATTTTTATCATGTCACAGCAATCATTCCGATCATTATGTAAGGATTTCATTTCGTCAATTGGGAGGACGGGTGTCGCATAAGAGCATTCATCCTTCCGCTGCGCTAAAAAATAAGTAAATGCAATTAGGATTATAATGAAGGAGGTTGGGGGTGTATAAATAAACTAACATGTTGGCACTTGGCATGTCTTAGTTACAGGGGAAATGAATGTTTCCACTTTGGAGTCATTCCGATTATTCCTTTTCTTTACCGTCCACCGAAAATAGTTGAAAATAAAGAAGGGGTCTGAACACAGATCTTCAAGAGCCAATTGGAATCAACTGTCGGAAGGTACTTCTCCAACTTGCACATTTAAAAATAATCGCGACTCACCATACAAAACTCAAAAAAATGTGCAAACCCTCTTCTCAGGGCCTGCAGAACTGCACCGTTCCCAAGTTGGAAGTGTGTTTGGACCGACCTCGATTATTTTTTTACGATTTAATGCATAGTTTATTTCATGTTTCAGAATCTTGGGAGGAATCATTCAATAACCGCATCAACTTGGGGGTTAAATTACTCGAGAACGAGCAAAATGTATTCGATGGGGTGGGGACCGGATTCGTCCACGCATCTGTAGGTGCCACCATCATCAAAATTGCTCAGACTATATAAAACTATGGTAGTCAAAGGTGGTGAATTGAGTGATGGGGATTGTGCTCTGAGTTTGATAGAAAATTGATGGTTGTGCAATGTGGCCAAGTTGAACATTACTGCCAAGCCCTAGTTGCTCCTTTCCTAACCGAGGGAGATTTTGAGCCTCTAATGTGCTCATACCGCTCTTTAGAATTTGATTACTGGCTGTTTTGCTGGCTTCTATTCTCTTAATCAACCCCTTTGGTTCTGATTCTCTAATTGTTATGGATGTTTCTACAAATATTACGGGATTTTTGTTGGGATGATGACAAAAATAGTCCATGAATTTTGGTCTAATGTGTAATACGGTTCATGAAATTTAATATATTCTATATGGTGTAATGTCGTCCCTGAACTTTTGATTTGCTTAATATGATCTCTAAACTTTTGGTATATATTCAATTTATACGAAAATGTTCAATATTATCCCCAGATTTGAATTAATAGAAGGATAACATTGAATATTTTTATAAAATTCAGAAACTATGTTAATATGTATCAAAAGTTCAGAGATTATAATGAGCAAATTAAAAGTTCAGGACGACATTGCAAATCGAGCTAAAGTTCACGGATCATATCGAATAAATTTAAAATTCAGAGATGATGTTACACATCAGACCAAATTTTAGAGATCATTTGTGTTATTTGCCCTTTTGTTGTCTTTAAGCGATATTGCATGGTATTATGCTTGAACAACGTTAGAAATTATGCAAATAACTAGGTTACAACTTCGAGTCATGACAAAAGAACCCAAAGAACTCTTGTTTGATCTGTAATTCTCTACTTAGCTCGGTCTTTGAACCCATCTCTTTCCTGTCTAGTATTGCTAGTCAACATACCCAGCTCGAGAAAGAAACTTTTCTACGGATTTGAACTAGGATTGGCTTTACTGGAGATTCTATGCGAGGAGCCCATCGATAGGAGGGGTAAGAAAAGCGACATGACTTGGAGTTGCAATATGGGAAATTTGGTCTCCTCGAAAGACCTTAACTTTGTCTTCTATCCACGACCTAGATAAGTGGAGCCACCCAGGTGAAAAAAAAGTATAGCTAAAGTTAAATTCATTGATCAATACATTAGTTTTTTTTTATTCGGAGATTAGTGATTGTAATTAATCTCATTAATCTCTTCCCTCAATGCATGGGATAAAGAGAGAAAGATGCTACTTTGGTAGTCCAAGTCCCATGCACGTGCGCTGTGCAATTCAAACTCTCGCTTCCATGCTATACCTAGCCTTTATAGCTGCTAAGCCTATAACTCTAAGCATAGGGTCTAAAATTTCTATTCTTTTTTACTAACTCTAATTAACGACCAACCTCAACAACCGTTTTTTAAGTTACAGTCCCCTTAAAAGCCAACCCATCTCTTTAATAATTGAAGAGATGGGCTTAGTGCCTAAATTGAAGCGAATAATTTTAATTATAGATAAGAATAATGTGGTATAGAAAATTATGTAATTTTTATCTTCTGATAAATAATGCACAAGCCTATTTATATATTTTATTATATGATTATTTATGTGATGTATCAATCAAGTATATGCATACTCAAATGGAAAAATGGAGAATCTCTTAAATATGTGCACCATCAGGTCATATGAAAAATCAGAGGGAAATATCCTAAATATCTCTAATATCCTCTTAAACAAAAAAGTGATGTAGAAGTCGTCAACTTGAGATTAGAAAAAGATTCGAAAAACAACTAGTTGGATTGCGCCAAGCAATTCGGTGTTGAAGATAGAATTGTGTCTATTGTGTGTTGTTGTGGTACTGTGCAAGCTACATAACAGTAGGAGGCTGTCGTTGCTTAGGATGCTATCATCAAGGTAAGAGGCTATTGTTGCAACAGGAAACTATCGTCAAGTGGGAGACTTTTGTTGGGGTGAGAGGTTGTTGACATGATGAGCAGGTTGTTATCGTGGCAGAGAGTCTATCATGGCTATAATGTAGGCTACGCGACAACTAAACAGGCTAACATGGCTATCGGACAAGATGGACAATGTTGAGATCAACTTTGATAATGGAGATAAGATGTGTGCTTGGGGTGTGCACTTAGGTGTGCACAAGGGCGGACTCGGGTGTGTGCTAACTACATTTCGCACTCAACACACCTTAGGATCATCTAGCTGTGATACCGAGATAAGAATAATGCAAAAGAGATAATTGTGTATTTTTTGTGTATTTTTGTGTACTAATAAAAGGTACATATTCACAAAAAAAAAAAAAAAAAAAAAGGCAAACTAGCAATTGACAACTTGAAGAGTATCGACAATCACGAAAATTATCAATGTGCAATGTATAATTGCCAAATAGAGATATTTTCATATATTTAAAATCTTTTAGGCAAGTGTTACGAGATAAAGTTATTCACAATAGTTATTTGGAATGAAGTCATTGACATCAACACCAAAAATGACGTCGACGTGTAATTGCCAAGTAACAATATTTTTAGATATTTAAGCTCTAACTTCTAGTAAGTACTAAGAAGTTATTTATTTATTTGAATTTTTTCACCTCCGTAACCATCGATTGTAAGTTTTAAATAGTTATATTGTTCTTTTTGTAAACCCCCCGATCAATCAACAAAAACCCAATTATCTATAAATTCTCGTAGTCATAGCAAATATCTCGCCATTAATTAATGACAACGTGTAACTTAGTTGTGGTTTTTTAATATGCATTGTCGATTAAATTCCAACGATGTATCTTTATGTCATCGCACTTTATCGTCGATTAAATTCTAGCATAGTTTTTTATGCCATTGGGCTTATTTTCCGTTGAGGCATATTTGTTCCTTATGTTCCATTGATACATCTCTATTCTGAACTCAGTCTTAAAAAGTTGAAGAATGAATATCATGAAAGGTATTTTATCGTCAATTAAATTCCGACGGAACTCTTTTTGGTACATCTGATGGGAGAACTTGTGGTTCAATTTGAAGAAATTCAATACCAAGAACAAGGAATCATCCAAAGCTTGATAATGTCGAGGGTAACAATCCTAATGGCACTGATAGGACTATGCACTGCGAATCTTCAACTGTTAATCAAGTGGCAAAAGAAGGCCAATGCGGGGGAGTAGACCTCCCCAATGTCTCACTGAGGAACAATCAAGAAAAGTTGCACCAAATCCTCATATGATGGCCACCATGAAGAGATTATTCTACCAGTAGTGGAATGATATAACCAATTACATTGTGAGTCGCATGTCAGAAGTGATCAAGCCAATTGGCATAAATGCAATTATTAATGTTTTTTGCGGTCAAGATTGTCCAATCAACCCCCATTATCCAATTTAGTGGTAAGACGGCATGTTCCTACTCTCTCTTCATTTATTGATGCCAATAATGTTGTTAGAGTAGTCAATCCTCCATAAGAATTATGTAAAGGCCCAAATCTTGACATCAAGGTTACAACGATGAGAATGATTAGGCTAATGTTGGTCAAGATAACGAAATTGGTGACAATATTTGGTAAATTAAACTAATCAACAGGTTAGTTATTAATTGTCAAATGTTGAAGATACCAGGCCAGTTCTACCCAATGTGAATATTCTTATTAGGCCTAACATGACGATTAATGTTGATAATCTAACAAGACCAGTGTTATTGCCTATGAGGCAAAAAGGCCAATCAAATCCACCATTGAATTTAGCATAATTTGTTGAAGAAGTTAGACAACGATTAGGGTTAGACATGGGTGTTATCATACATGTTCATAGGAAATCACATCCTGAATGGGTTGGTAACCAGCCTTTCCAAGACACTTTGAATTTCCTAAATTTGCCTTTTTTGTACTAGAGAAAATGAATAATTGATTATTGAACACATTAATTGATTTACATCTCGAAGTGGGGACAGATGAGTATCTCCTTTGTTTTTATTCATGTGTAATTGGGCAGAGGTGGAGAGACAATTCCGTTCTCAATTTTATAGAACTATACCCGATGTATCGATTGCTGATTTGGCCATACTCTATCAATATACTAACGAATCGGCCCATCATTTTGTTACTCAATTGAAAAAGGTTAGAAACAAATGCCTTACTTCACTTTTAGAGAAATAATTTGCAAATTTAGCTTTCAATGTATTGAAATTCAATTTAAGATGAAAATTTGAAGGCCAAAACTTTGTTGATTTATTTTATTTGGCAACACAAGTGTCCAGGTATGAGCAACCACCTAAGAATAGAGTAGAAGGCTGCATGAAGACTTTATGCGATATGTGGCTTTGGAGGAAAAACTTTCAAATGATTAATCTAACTAAGATAAAATTCGGCATGCAAAAATAAAATTTGCCGATGACAAGGGGGCATAATGACTTTTATCTTATTGAAAAAAAAATGATTGATGAATCATTCTATTCTTTTAAGAGGGCATATGTTAACACCAAAAAATGACAAACTTTTGGTTATAATCAACAAGTGACAAATTCAATTGATAATAGTATGTTTTGTGAATAATTGAAATCATTGATGAAAAGAGTAGTTGATAATTTGAAGAGCATCGACAACCAATGGAATTATCGAAAGCGAATTATCTGGGGATGAAGTCATCAATGTTGAAGTGTAACTACCAAGCAACAATATTTTCGGATAGATCGGAAGTCATCAACATTGACATCGACATCGATGTGTAACTGCTAAGTAGCTTAAACTCTTTTAGATAAGTGTCAGATAATTGGTCATTGTCGACCACTAAGAGTCTGTGAAAATTGTCTTCACTGTTTGCCTATATAAGGTAGTGCTTGTAAATGTTAAGGGGCAGAGCATATCTTCTCCAAAAATAATATTGTGTGGTTTGCTATGAATCTCTAAAATCTCTCTCCTCTCTTTCTTTATGCCTGCCATCATTCTTTACAACTAGGAATGTTCCGATCAATTATGGTAGTGTGCTCTGCACTTACCACAATGTGGAACTTGTGCATCGGAATTCTGCTACTCTAAAATTTTCAATGATATGAGTTAAAAAAATTAAAAGGAATTTTGTGGCTAATAGGCAGTCCTTATTTCGAGGCCGAGGAAGGACTGTGCATGTGGGATAACATACTTACCACAAATTCTATTTTCGTTTTCCCTAGCTTGAATCATAGGCAAAACTTCTAGTATCAAAGCCATGGCATTTTTCAGCACATTTCTAGTCTGAAGTTAATTATCCAGTGCAAAAGGGGAGAGTACCCACGTAGCCCTTATGTTTCCTAAAGATGGAACTCCTTCCTATTCTCTATCTGTCCACATATTCCAATGTTTAGACTTTCCACTTTTGGAAAGACCCAATTCTAGTGCCCTATTCCTAGCATTAGAAGACTTTATAGATACTCAAAATCGGTTCCGTCATATGTGTAAAGTCTTGAACCCTACAAATGTTGATGATCATAGGAGACAAAAGAAAGTGACGGCTATTGAGGCTGTTCCACCTAATGATGCAACATTGCGCAACTGACGTTCCACCTAATGATGGCCATGTAGACCCAAAGCTTATAATTAAGTCTTTTGAGCAACAAGGATGGCCCATTCATTATTACGAAGACCTTCAAATAGGACATTGTTTTTAAGATCTTGATTGTTGGTGCTCCTTTGCACCAATCCTCTAGATGAAGAAGAAGATGATAGACCATCTAGGAGAAAGAAAAAAAAATCAAAAGATAAACTTCACTAGAGTTATCTTGATGGAGGTTTCACTGTCGAACCACTTGGTGAAGACGAAGGAAAATATCAATTCATGGTCTAGTATGGACCACCTTAACCACATCCTCTTCCAAAAGTCTCTGAACCATGTGAAGTTCCTCCACCTCCTTAATCACCACCCAAAAAGAAACCTTTACCTCAAAGCTAATTGTCTTGCCTTTCTACTAACCCATCCATAAATGGGTTAAGGGAAATTCTTTCCCTCTAAAAGTACCCATGTAGCCCTTATGTTTCCTAAAGCTGGAACTCCCTCCTATTCTCCATCTATCCATATATTCCAATGATTAGACTTTCCACTTTTGGAAAAAACCCAGTTCTAGTACCCTATTCCCAGTATTAGAATACTTTATACTCAAAATTGATTCCGTCATATGTCTAAAGTCTCGAACCCTACAAATGTGGATGATCATGTGAGACAAAAGAAAGTGATGGCTATTGAGGCTATTCTGAATTGGCAATCATAAAATAGTTTGGCTCACATTACTTTATCTTTTCATGGAAAGAAGGGATTACCCGTGGTTGCTCAAATGGCTCTTTTATATACCTATATTTTGGATTATCAGCATACTTGCATTGGTACCATCTAAACTACTCTCAATGCAGGAACAATGTTTTTTACACTGTTTCTAAATTCAAAATGGCTCTCTCGAATCCACAATTTTTTTCAGCTTTTAAGGTTCAACTACATATTACTAGAACTCCTTAAACTTTAGATTCTATTGCTGCTACCTTACATTACCGGATTCTTTATCGGGTTCACAATTATGCTATTGACCTCAACTTCTCTCGTTCTGAAGATGCTTTGTTCATTTCGGTGGATAATTTTCAAATTTCCTATGTCCATGTATGCAAACAGATTCCTCGAGATCAGCTAGTTAAGTTACTCCTAAACACTTGGGTAACTAACTATGAAAAAATCCATCAAAACTCTACACCGATCCAGTCCACAAAGTCCTAGTTCACCAAGAAAAAAGATGGCACAATTGTCATTAAATTTAATAAGGAAAAGGAGGAAGCCGAATCTTCTATCTTTCTTACTATTTTTATGATGCAACATTGTGCAGCTGACGTTCCACCTGATGATGGCCATGCAGACCCAAAGCCTATAATTAAGTCTTTTGAGCAACAAGGATGGCCCATTCATTATTACGAAGATCTTCGAATAGGACATTGTTTTTAAGATCTTGATTATTGGTGCTCCTTTGCACCAATCCTCTAGATGAAGAAGAAGATGATAGGCCATCCAGGAGAAAGAAAAAAAATCAAAAGATAAGCTTCAGTAGAGGTATCTTGAAGGAGGTTTCACTGTCGAACCACTTGGTGAAGACGAAGGAAAATATCAATTCATGGTCTTGTATGGATCACCTTGACCACATCCTCTTCCAAAAGTCTCTGAACCATGTGAAGTTCCTCCACCTTCTTAATCACCACCCAAAAAGAAACCTTTACCTCAAAGCTAATTGTCTTGCCTTTCTACTAACCCATCCATAAATGGGTTAAGGAAAATTCTTTCCCTCTATAAGTACCCACGTAGCCCTTATGTTTCCTAAAGCTGGAACTCCCTCCTATTCTCCATCTGTCCATATATTCCAATGTTTACACTTTCCACTTTTGGAAAAAGACCCAATTCTAGTGCCCTATTCCTAGCATTAGAAGACTTTATAGATACTCAAAATCGATTCCGTCATATGTCTAAAGTCTCGAACCCTACAAATGTTGATGATCATGTGAGACAAAAGAAAGTGATGGCTACTGAGGCTGTTTTGAATTGGCAATCATAAAATAGTTTGGCTCACATTACTTTATCTTTTCATGGAAGGAAGGGATTACCCGTGGTTGCTCGAATGGCTCTTTTAGATACCTATTTTTTGGATTATCAACATACTTGTATTGGTACCATCTAAACTACTCTCAATGCAGGAACAATGTTTGTTACACTGTTTCTAAATTCAAAATGGCTCTCTCGAATCCACAACTTTATTCTGCTTTTAAGGTTCAACTACATATTACTAGAACTCCTTAAACTTTAGATTCTATTGTTGCTACCTTACATTACCAGATTCTTTATCGAGTTCACAATTATGCTATTGACCTCAACTTCTCTCGTTCTAAAGATGCCTTGTTCATTTCGGTGGATAATAATCAAATTTCCTATATCCATGTATCCAAACAGATTCCTTGAGATCAGCTAGTTAAGTTACTCCTAAACACTTGGGTAACTAACTATGAAAAAATCCATCAAAACTCTACACCGATCCACTCCACAAAGTCCCAGTTCACCACGAAAAAAGATGGCACAATTGTCATTAAATTTAATAAGGAAAAGGAGGAAGCCGCATCTTCTATCTTTCCTACTATTTTTATGATGCAACATTGCGCAGCTGACGTTCCACCTGATGATGGCCATGCAGACCCAAAGCTTATAATTAAGTCTTTTGACCAACAAGGATGGCCCATTCATTATTACGAAGATCTTCGAATAGGACATTGTTTTTAAGATCTTGATTGTTGGTGCTCCTTTGCGCCGATCCTCTAGATGAAGAAGAAGATGATAAGCCATCCAGGAGAAAGAAAAAAATCAAAAGATAAGCTTCACTAGAGGCATCTTGATGGAGGTTTCACTGTCGAACCACTTGGTGAAGACGAAGGAAATCAATTCATGGTCTTGTATGGACCACCTTGACCACATCCTCTTCCAAAAGTCTCTGAACCATGTGAAGTTCCTCCACCTCCTTAATCACCACCCAAAAAGAAACCTTTACCTCAAAAGCTAATTGTCTTGCCTTCCATAAATGGGTTAAGGGAAACTCTTTCCCTCTAAAAGTACCCACGTAGCCCTTATGTTTCCTAAAGCTGGAACTCCCTCCTATTCTCCATCTGTCCATATATTCCAATGTTTACACTTTCCACTTTTGGAAAGACCCAATTCTAGTGCCCTATTCCTAGCATTAGAAGACTTTGTAGATACTCAAAATCGATTCCATCATATGTCTAAGGTCTCGAACCCTACCAATGTTGAGACAAAAGAAAGTGACGGTTATTGAGGCTGTTCTGAATTGGCAATCATAAAATTGTTTGGCTCAGAATAATGTCCTCAAGATAATTTTATAGACTCTTAATGGCCGACAATGGCCAATTATTTGACTCCTACACTGACAGACGAAGATTTTGCTTCTAGCAAACTCTTATCTTATATCTTTCGCTTATTGTTCAATACCAAATAGTGCCAAACAGTATGGAATACTACATGAATAGTGCTAAACAGTGCCAAATAGTGTCAAATAGTGCCAAGTAGTGTCGAATAGTGTTTCTAGGCCAAAATTTTTTTTCTTCACGTGTTTGCTTCGGACTTCTTTTTTTTTTTTTTTTTTTTTGGTGCTTTAGTCTTCTTCCCTAGAGGTGCTTTAGATTTCTTCACAAATCTTCATGTTACTTTAGACTCCTTTTTCTTTGTGGCTTTAAAGACTTCATAAATCGTACATATGGATTGGTTTGTTATCGTCAACACTAGCAAAGCCATCCCCATCTTTCTACCTCCCGTACTCTCTAATTAGTCTTTCAACTTCGAGAGCTTCAAGGTGACGAGTGTCTGTGGCTTCTAGGGGCTGGTTAGAACTGGATGGGATATCAGTAATACTTTTCCTCAGATTATCTTTCTACCATTGCTTGAGTACTATGAGGAGCTTCTCACTTCTTCAATTTCTAGAGCACCTTTCACCTTTAATTCAGACATTCTTTGTCCTTTGGATGATTGATAAGAGCTTGTTAGAACATCAGTGAAACTTGCTAGAACGTCGAGTTGGGGTAGATACCCAAGATGGAGCGAAGGAGAAGACCACCATAATTGCTGAAAATATGGAAATAATATTGCCACATAAGTCTTCTAAGATTTTCAAAGAGAAAATTGTCTTGGATGAGCTTAGGGATTTCTGGTGAGTATAAATATGAAAGCCATTTGGGCTTTATTTCTCGGGCCTTGAAACTGCCTTTTGGATTTCTTACCACATACATATTTATAGATGTGGTAGCTATAAATTTGTTTGGTCGGGTTAGAAAATCAGTAAGTATATTCTTTTTTCCCGCAATATATTTGGTCTCAAAAGAATATTTTGAAAACCATTCTACCCATCTAAGAAGCTGAGGATGCCAAATATGTTTCTGCTTGAACTTTAGCACCTGGGAAAATGAGGACGTGTCTATCTCGCCAAGGAAATGATGGCCTATAAGATGGAATTCAAACTTCTTGATGCTATATTTTATTGCCAAGATTTTTTTGAATGTTAAGTGGTAATACATTTCTACTTGCGTGAATCTTCCACTCTTATGACCACAAACTCATCGCCTTTCATCAATTTCTTCAAGAAGAACAGCAGCTCAATATCATGGAGTAACTCCTTGTGGATAATGTAACTTCTCATAACCACAAGGAAGCATTTTTTTATTCATTTGAATTTGTGCAAGCTCTGCTTGTAAATGTTGATTGTAGGCTTTAAATAGCCACATCGTACTCTTAGTAAAGGCCAATGAATGAACAGAAAAACTTGTGATCTTTTATCAATGTTGCCTTTCAATTATCTTTCAATTCCTATACTTTAGTTGTAGTTTTTATATATCTCATCGTCAATTAAATCCCAGTGTCATACTTTGGTGTCGATTAAATTTCGACAAAGCTTTTACTTTCGTCAGATGTCATCGTCGATTAAATTCTGTTGAAGTATATTTGTTTCTTGTGTTTCGTTAATACAACTCATCTCAAGAACATTTTGATATAATTTAAGGATTAAGTTGAATATGTATAAAAAATCCAGTGAGTACATTGCACAAATTAGATATTCAAAGATCATATTATACATTGCATTAAAGCTTAGAAAGTATTTAAATCATTACTTACTAGCTTGTTATTGTTCGTACTCAACCCAAGAGCTTCCCAAGATAAAATACTCGAGTCCTAACAGGTGATTAACGGCAATTAATGCATGGGTATGAATTCATAATTAGCTCGACTGGTACGGGGAATCGAACCTTAGCTTAGGTTCATGAATGGTATCTGAATTCAGGTGTTGAAACCATATCCTAAGCTAGCTAGCTGGAGACTTTAACTGAGAGCCTGGGCACGATCACCGATGTGCCGACATCGGAAGGAGGAACCCACAAAAGACAAAACTTATGCGAATACCCAAGAGGATGACGTATCCGGGTTGAACGATGGTATCCTGTTAACAAGTAATTTGGGAACGCTTTAAAAAGATATATTTCTATTATACATTGCTTTCAGACCCAAAAAAGGAAAAAAGAAAAATTATACATTGCTTACGCCAGACATGACGTAAGAGAGTCAGTGAATTGAATATAAGAAAATTTCCTCAATTAGTTGTTTAAGAAATCCATTTGCTAAATCAATTTATTAAGTGATAAGGCGGATTTTATTTAGATCTTAGATATGCTACGCTTGTTTAAAGATCCACTTACAATTAATTATTTTGGGCGGTATATTAATATTAAATTAATCTTAGTATACTTAATATTACTATATCAATGATAAATTAGGAGAATTCTATGTATATAATTGATATCATCGAAATTCAATGAAGAAGTGAGTCCCACATGAGGCTTATAATGAAGATTCACTTGATCCATGATGGACCACGTTGAGGCGAGAATTACACTCACGTGCAGTAGTTGCTTAAGCTTCCTGCCAAGGAAAAAAAAAAACTTCGTGAATTCAATCAAATCACATAAATCTTGATCAACTTCATAGTCATGCATATTACTCCACAAAAAAGACACGATCTTTATATGAATCAAACGTCGTGATTCATTTAGCTATTGCATCGACCATACATAGACTATATATGACCATTTTTGTTAATGAATTTGGACAAGTAGCTATATCTTTTTGAAAGCATAGAATATCCAACCGTATGTGAATATTTTTCCATCGATCTGGCGATCTACTCATCGGACATATCTCTACCTTAAGTCGTCGTATGGAAATGAACATTTGCATCGTTGGATAACGAAGTATGGACAAGGCTTACTTCTCTCTACGGTCCGCATTTCATAAAGAAAGATAATGTACATCACACGAAGCATCGCCCATCTTGGTCGGTGCTCATCTCTGTTCCACTGCCATCGAGCTTTGTCGTGAATACCGCATCCCTTTCATAGAAAAACCTCAAGCGGCCTCATGTAAGTTGTATTTCCAAGTTCCAAGGGGCGACTTTACACCGACTTGGAGACGTGGCGAGATGTTCTTTATTCAAAATGCTGAAAAAGATCCTGCACTAACATCTGCACATCATTCATTTTTTAAGTACAGAAAGAGAGAGCATATGCTGAGAAGATCACTTTGATATCACCATCTATGATCTTTCTTGGAGTCTCCCAAGGGCCAGAAGTACTGCTCTTGTTCTTCTTTACTCATTTAATCTGTTTCTTTCCCTTTTTTCCCTAATAAATAAAGACACAAGCCCACTGAATTTGACAGATTAAAGAAGTGGGCGTCCCTCGTGACATCGAGCACAGACCTCGCTGTCCATTGGATCAAGGTCATGTGTCCCGAGATGCACGCTGAGCAACCCCTCCATAATTAATTTCTTCCTTAGTAAAGTTCCGAAATTATATAACTTCCCATCATATGATATAATGACCCGAGACCAAAACTCGGAACGAATAAGTTAATATCATGTGATTGGACCGTCTTATCTATGAAAATACTTAAATAATAAACGTTGATTCGTCTTAAAAGTTTTTAGTTTTTAAAACAGTTGACTGTGATTTCACAAAATCTCATATTAGCGAGGATCATGAGATATGTCCCTTCAAACATCTTGTGTACATCCTTCTGTATGCGCGGAGAATCTCACTCATGTGAAGTCCCATAGACCATGATCCATGTATTCGATCCATTTGTAAGTCATTAACAGGCTTCATCAACCATGTCTGAGCTCAGCACCGACCCGACGAGTGCTTGTCTGAGTCAAGTCAAGTTGTATACTTGAACATATCAAGTAGATGTAATTAAGGTTCTTAACATGCATGAGTTCGCAGCGGGTGCACAGCCTATTAATATATATAGTTGGTTGAAGAAGAAGAAGAAGAAGGCGACTACAACCCGCGAGGGACCACCGACTTTGGAACCCATGAAAGGCTCTGAAAATACTGCAAGTGGGCGGTATGATTAGAGAGTACTTGCACTCAACACAGACGTGAGACGAAACTAAATGAATTCCCGTCAACAAGGCCGAACTCGCAAGGCATTATTATTACTGGTTTTTTTTCTGAAAAGATCGTTCAGGTTGGCACTGATTAGAGAGAGATGGGGGAGATTAAACTAATCTCAATTTGAATCTTGCGCCCTAAGCATCATTGGTCGAGGAAGGAGCACGTGTTTATGATTAATCCATCTTCAGGTACTCGTCACTAATCTAATCGGACTCGAACGAGGGAGATCTTGCGTGGGGCGGGCGGTCTGCAGATAAAAGAAATCGAAAATCTTTCCTTCGCCCCTCCTGCAACATGCAATGTGATTCCGTGCGCATCATATAGTCTGTGCCAACTTGGGCCAGCGATTGATTCTAACACTTGCAAATGATTAAAGAAGATATTAAGTACGTCTCAAGCCATTTGAGCCAACGATGAAGATTATCGTTTTCTGCTAACACTCTTGTATCAAGCTAGCTATGGTTTGTCCGTTAAGTATCAATGCCTGTGATAATTGAGTGTGTGAATCAAGAATCCGTAAGATAATATCTAGATTTGAAAGGTGGCTATGTGTTAATTATGAGATTTAGGGTGACGCTTGCTGGAATAATGGTACGATGATAATAATTATTTTTCTATACAAAGATACTCTATATTTCCGTCTTAATGCTAAATATATATTATATATGTATATGTATATGTATGTATGTATGATGTAGTCGCTGAGGATGAGCTGATCTCTTTTGTTGATCCGAAGCTGGGAACCTAGAACTTTTCATTTCGGTCGCCAAAAGTTGGACCTAGAAAAGTGATGTTGTTGCTTCATTACGACATCGCGGACGTCACCCGGTTGCTCAGAATGCGGGTCGGTGCGGTGGGGCGGAAGAGCTGAGCCCACGTGTCATGATGGCGGCGTGTTGTGCGAGGATATGCATGCTGAGTCAGCTTTGACCAGTCAATTTTCTCGATTTGGAAGCTGTTTTTCCCGGTCTAGCTTTGCGGAACTCGTCGACCTACAGACTGGGTCATCCCATTTCAGCCCTTTCCAGTTTCGAATGTGAATGCGTCGAGCGTTGAGGTACCCACCCGTTCATCGTTTCTCACCATTCGAATCGGAAAAAAAAAAAATTGACTTTTTAACAAGATACTGATCATTTGCACTGTTGGAGGATTTTTCCTAAATTTTATTTGTAAATATGATTTTAATATAGGTTGATACCATGAAAAATATTAAATCAGTGCACTTGTGACAAATCTATCCTAAACCGATATGAATTTTCACGTGAATTTACTATGTTAATTTAGGTTGATATCACGAAAAATATTAAATCGATACACTTGTGATAAATTTATCCTAAATAAATATGAATTTTCACATGAACTTACCATGTTAATTTAGCTATCATCACGTGTTATCCAACTTAATAATTTAACAATATAATTTAATGGAAACTAATGGAGGGTAAATATATTATAAGTGTATTGATTTGGTGTTTTGCGTGGTATTTAGTCCTTTTAATTTTGAAGTCTTCGGTAGGGACAAGTATGGTTCTAGGGTAAAACTTGGAACTGAAGAATTAGACTGGTGGAAACTTGCTAGGTTTCAGGTTTCAAGATATGCATGGTAAGTTCCAGGTTTCAAAAATTAGAAAAACTGTTTCGACGAGTAGGTTCTAGATTCCAAGTGAAACATAAAAGAAGATTTTGTGTTTTTGTTAGTCTACGTCTTCGTACGATCTTGTAGTATTATATGACATTCGATGATTAGTCCATAATTTAGATCTACTAGTTTGAATTTTCATTTTATGACTGAAACTTTTACTTTATTATTGTCTCATATTTTTCATGTGTCTAAATATAAGTTGTATTCAGCGGATTGTAATAGTAAGTAGTGGTCATCAAATGTGATAATTCATTGCAATCGTTTAATTAATAATACAGATGGAACCTGGAACTTACCTTATAACTCGTGATAAAATAGATTCGAGGTTTTAAGGTATGCAAGGTAGTTCCGGATTCTCAAAAATAAGGAACCTATTCCAATGGATTGATTCTAGGTTTCAAGTGGAACTTATACGAAATTTGGAATGAAATTTGGAACCAATTACCTCTAGTCTTTTGTGTCTATTCATATAACTTTTGAATACGTAATGAAAATTCGATTTGACTGCCGTGTGTTGTTGGAGGTCCAACTCGACTTCCGCATGAGCTCGTGCTCGAGCTGGACTCGAAATCAAGTGAGCAGCTAGATTGACTTAGGAACGTCTCGATTAGATGGTTACATGCACGACACGAGAATATTTCCCGACAATTTCAAGTGTTTCGGCGGAAAATGACGGCAAAAAACAATCATGTTCCTACCATATGATCCACGTTGATCCCAAGAGCTCCCCTTCCCAATCTCGAAAGCACGCCGATCTTTCTTGCAGCAGAGGAGCGTCGTGATTATTGGGAAACGTGGTTCGAATTTTCGTATGTGAATTCGGTGCTTGTGCACTTATAGAGATGGGATCTGCGGCATAATTTGTGGCAATTAAAGTTCAAATCGAACTATGGCATGTAAGAAAACAAGGGCGGTGTTCACCTCCGTCGAAAACTAGGTTTTAATTTCCTACGTGGCTGGCTCGTGCGGAACTTTTGTTGCCCATATGCAACAATCCTAGTCAACAGGGATGGTGTGAGTTTCACGTGGATGCACGACTGGCTTGATTTTTTTCTAGCCTGGCTAGGTGTGTCTAGCTCGACACGTGCTCGATGCACCAAAGTATGCACCCTGACAAACGGTTCTCCATTCAACTATGTGATCATGTTTGTGTATACCAAGTTTTGCATGTCCAATACTTTTCCGTTCTATTGATTTTCGCAATGAATGAATGATTTGAAAAACAAATTTTCTAAAAAATAATTGTTTGCATTGTTTACGAAATGAATGAATGAAAAATAATTTCATTATCAACGATGATGTTTAGAGATAAATTATTATCGAAAATGAAAGATTTGTCATTGGCTAATTATCTCAAGTAATACAAGAGATCATGTTTAGGAAAATAGCAAAGTGTTGGGGCTTATATTTGATTCCTAACATACGAATCCTTTGGATAAGAATATAATAATTGGTTTTGGGCAAAAGGATGAGTTGGGGATCCTATTTAATATATATGATATTTGGTTAGCCGATACCCAATTCCTGAATTCAATTAGTCAAGATACTGAAATGTAGTTATTATAATTTGACAGGCATAGTATGTCATTTAACAGTAAGGCTGTTTATTTTTATTCAGATATCAATTAATTGAAAAATATCAAAAGGAATAAAATTAGGGTCTCAAGCGTGGTTCTGGATTTGAATGTACTACAATAGGAAGAGTAATACGGACCTTGCAGGGTCAAGATGGCTTTTGACAACATTTGGGATCAATTGAATCTAATTTTTGGACACGGATAACCCCTTTCTTATTCATCCTACTATCATTCCTACTATTAAGCAATGAGGATCTCCAACTCGAGATTATGAATACTTGAATTACAGATTGTTGGATAGGCTATGAGATTTCGTAGGGTTTTACTAATGATAATCGATAAGACTTAGCTAGAAAAACACGGGCGATTCAGCAACAGTACTGGAACCAGAATAAAATAACATGGTATTGCATGTAAAGTCCGACAGACACAGACACCGCATTGCTGGCGCAAAAAACACCCACGAACCTCTCTCTCTTTCTCTCTCTCTCTTTCTCTCTCTTTCTCTCTCGTTCTCTCTTGACCATGTTTACTCGAGACTCTCGAGTAAACATGGTCAAGAGAGAACGAGAAACCCACTTGGGAAATGGCAAATCACGCCCGAGATGGTAAACATACACAAGCGAAAGACAGTATGGCATTGGCATCGCCATGCTCTCACTCTCTCTCTCTCGACTTCTATTTAATACCACCTTTTCAGCCCACTGCATCATCCCATTCCCATGCAGTTTGTCTTCTCCCACTCCACAAAAACCACTTCCCTGTGTTCTCTTGTGCCTCTCTCCCTCCCTCGCTCCCTCTCCCCACCTATAATCCACTCCTCCAAGCTAAAGTGCATGTACTGTCTATCCGTGTCTCTCTTCTGACGTTAGTCTGCATCCCCTTCAGGCACTTTTCTTGCCTATAGCTTCCTGAGTGAGATCAGCTCTTTTCGTTCGCCTTCTGACAAAAGGGCTTTCTTCGACCCATTACTTGTCCCGCTTCAGTTGCCACAGCAGTTCAGAGAGAGAGACCCGGTGTCTGAGCTTCTGTATTAGAAGTTTGACCTTTCTTCGAAGAGAATCATTTAGCTTATCATGTCTAGCAGGAGGTCAAGATCGAGACAATCCGGAAGCTCCGGAATCAATCAGCGATGACCAGATCATCGACCTCGTCTCCAAGTTGCAGCAACTCCTCCCCGAAATCCGTAACCGTCGCTCCGACAAGGTAACCCCCATCCGCGACATCTCTCGAGATACACGTCATTGTTCAGCTAGAAAAGGCACCCATCTCATGACCTGATGAATGCTTTTAAGACGATAAAGTTTACCTGACTGAACACGAGCTTGTGTGGAAGGTTGCGGCAGTGGATTTTCTAATGTGTAGACGACTTGTACTCCAAAAAAAAGTACAGTGCCCAAGTTCATCCACCATGATCTACCTCTTTTCCCTTCACAAAGGAAAAAGAAAAAAGGCTGTCGCATCTATAGGGGCAAACCTAAATTATTGCAGTCTAATTCAAGCCGATAAGGACTCTAATCTGACTTTAGACCCTGTGGAGTTAATTCCTTGAAAAACAGCCAAGATTTTTAAGTGAGTAGTTGTCCGAAAAGTCTTCTCCTTCGTCTTGCTTTCTCCTACTCCTTTAGACTGGAAAAAGCTGATCAGACTTCTTTAGGTGTATTAAATAATTGATCTTTCTAAACAGCTAAATATACGCGAAATCTTTTAATAGGCTTCCTCTTCTTTTTCTCGCGGTGCAATTAATGCTTTGAAAATCAGGAAGGTGCTCCTAGCGGCAACCTTTAGCATGATCCTTGATTGATGGTTGATGGAGGGGTTCATGAAACTGTGCAGGTATCAGCAGCGAAGGTTCTGCAAGAGACGTGCAACCACATAAGAAGCTTGCACAGAGAGGTCGACGACCTGAGCGAGCGACTCTCGGAGCTGCTGGCCAACAGCGACAGCGACCAAGCTGCTGTCATCAGGAACCTACTCATGCAGTAGCAGACCCTAGAGAAACAACGAAGATCACGGATTAATTTAGGAGC
The DNA here is from genome assembly GCA_014182565.1 of Eucalyptus marginata. Classification (NCBI taxonomy): domain Eukaryota; kingdom Viridiplantae; phylum Streptophyta; class Magnoliopsida; order Myrtales; family Myrtaceae; genus Eucalyptus; species Eucalyptus marginata. Next base: position 28,471,887 of record CM024595.1, on the reverse strand, counting down.
TAAAAGTTTTTCCGGTGGGCATGCTATGAGTCCTGTCTAAGGTCTCTTTCGTGTCAACCTTTTTCTTGCGAGTGTTGTCTGCTTTCCCTCTCCCTGGTTTTTCCCTTTCGTCGATTCCGGGCTCTTATTCTAGGGTTTTCTTTCTTTCTTTCTTCCTTCTTTCTTCTTTTTCGGCACCAGATTAGACAAGAGGCTCTGATGTAGCTGCGGATGGGTAGTTCCCTTTTGGGAATCTGTGTTGAGCAGATGCAATAAATCGATCAAGTTTTGCCGTTCCTTGTTATCTTTCTTTCTTCTTCGTTCTCCCGCGCTCGAAGAACAAAGCGTAAGACAAAGGGTCAAGATCACATCGGATGAGCACGCCGAGCAGTTGTTGTTTGACTCTTCATCCTCCATGAATAAAATCTTCCATATTCGCACGCTGAAACGAAGGAAGAATAGAAAAAAGGAAAAGGGGGAATTGATCAAGAAGCGACGGTGGCATCTGCACCGCTAACTCTCTCACTTATTTCTTTAGAAAGCGTGAAGAAAATCCTTCGCTTGGGATTTGCTCCACTTCAATCGAGTCGGTTTTCATTTATGTGGAAAAGAAGGAAGACAAGGGACATAATTATTCCCGAGAAAATTAGCGGCTGGAATAAATTTACAACCATGAAAATAGTATCACTCAGAGACTATTGAAGATATTGAATTTCCAAAAGAGAAAAAAGAGTAAAAATTGTTGTTCTTTGAATGGCAGTCTCGTGTTGTACGGTGTCAAGGACTGTCATCAGACTCATATAATCATATTCATTCTTTTCCCTTCCCGCCTTGTACTTTGATTTTTCTTTTTGGTTGTTTGGCATCAAAATCGAAAGCAAGAAAGATTAGTGAATTTCCTATTTCAAATCGAGAGAAATTTTACATTTTACATTTGACATTTAATTTTCATTGTGAATTCTTGAATTCATATTTTTACCAATCTCTGCCATTAAAAAGTACGGCTCGATGACCACATGGTTTTCTTTTCCCTACGATAACTTCATCCATTCGTTTCTTTAAAATATGAAACTAGTCGTCTTCTTAAATAACTCAAATGGGCGGCCAATATTGCGCCGTTACTCAAGTGCATGGGGACATATTTTATACAAAGGGGCTGCCCTAACTGAAATACACCGCAAGGATAGCGATCGAAAGTATAGGGTCAAAGTGTATTTCATCCTGATCCTTCCAAGGAAATATCTCTTTTTGTCTTAATTTCTTAATAAATGAAAATAATAAAAGTAGAAAGGTAATAGTGGACGATAAAGATCCTTACAATTCGATGAATATGTTAATACCACTGATGAAGTATATTAAGAAAAAGGAATTTAAATAACTAAAATGGAAAAGGGCCTTGTCAAGCTTGGTGGCAAATTAAAAGCTCGAAACATATAGTTACTCCGCATTTTTACGGAAGTATTCTGTCATCAAAAAGTTAAAAATTTGTTACTTCTGGGATATCGTGCAATAATTTCTAGGGCAAAGGCGTACTCCTGCCGAAGTTCATCAGGTTTTTGTGTGATTTCCTTTTTGAATAATTACGACTTTTGAGCAGCAATTAGGAGATAGGGGTGAGATGATGATGGCAGAAACGTTAGGATCGATCTCGACTTTGTGGAGGCTCTGTTGATGGTCCGTGCACGTCGACGAGGCGATCGTTGTGGGCTTTGGTTTTGGGCTGTAGGTCCATATATATCTGGGCCCTTCCCTTGTGAACTGAACAAGTAGCCAAAGCCCAATGTGGGAAGAAAGCATGCTATTTTCCCAATGTGTCTACTCGGAATCCCTGGACAAACAACTATCTCCAGACAAGAAGAAAAGCAAAAAATATGTGAAACATCGGGATGCTTTCTCTTTTTTAGGAAGGGATAATGACACAAATAGTCTTTGCATATTGGTTCAATGTGTAACGTTGCCTCTAAATTTTAAATTTGTTTAATGCAATCTCCAAACTTTAATCCTATGTGCAATGTCGTTCATAAACTTTTAATTTGTTCAATGCGATCTATAAACTTTTGATATATGTTCAACTAAGTCACTGGACAATATGAAATGCTCGATGTTATCCTTCAATTAATTTAAGTTCAGGGACTAAATTTTACATGTACAAAAAATTCATAGATCGTATTGAATAAATTAAAAGTTCGGAGACGAAATTGCACATTAAGGACGATATTGCACATTAAGTAAGCTAAAAGTGATGGACTATATGTGTCATTATTCCTTTTTCAGATATGAAAAAATGGGTCAAAGCAAGCTCGGAAAAGATAATATAAAGAAGGGGTTGTCCAGAAAAAGGAGCTGATGATAATGATTATTTCCCCCTTTGATTTCCTTATCTACCAGTACCTGTTCAATTTTTTGAGGCGCCTAAAGAGTAAAGACACATGTCCAGTCTCTTTTGCAACGACAGCATCTGCCACCCTAACAACCCCGACTTTTTAGCAGATTCACATGTTACGTATTCCACATCAGCCGTCTCGAAATTTGACAGTGTCGCCCCACATCTGGACACGAGGTTGGGAACACGTGCGAGCTCCTCGGATTGGAGAAAAAAGGGGTCGGAAACGTAGCTTTCCATGACGCATGGAGTCCCGCGTTCCAAAAGTCAACCCCCTTTGTGGCTCTGGACTCATGCGTGACTTGGCCACGGATCGGCCGCCGGAAGTCCCAGCGTGGAGCGGCGTGGAGCGGCGAAGCGTGGTCTAAGATTTTTTGCGTTTATACTCTGCCGATTTCATGGCAAGTTTTTCCATAAAATCGCACTCAAGCGCGATGCCAAAAGAGTTATCATCATACCGTCCACCACCAGGTAAAGTCCGGATTGCGCTATCCATGGAATAAAGTAAGGTACTTTTGCTTATTCGTTAAGTCAGTTGGAAATAATTAGATTCACTTTCTTTTGAATTTTTTTTTTTAATCTCTTCATCTTACTTCGACAATAATCAGTTACCTAATTTTCTATAAGGGATTGAAATACCCCTACTCTTTTTGCTGAAAAAATGAATAATTTGTCCATCATAATGAGCATTGTTTAAAATGTGTTAGAGATAAATTATCTTCCTTAGTTGATTGTAATTGCTGTTGTAATATTCTGTTACTTTAGATAGTCATTCATATTAGCCAATAAATCGGCTCATGTAGTCTTCGGTATAACACGCAAATATAGAAAATTCTTCAATTCTATTTTATGTTTTATTCTTAACTTGGTATCGACAAGGTATAGAGGAGTCAGAAGTACCATGTTCTTGAATAATGAAATGAACTGTGCATAGAATAATAGACCAATTGTTGGGGGAATCCTCGATGGCGGAAGCAGTGGTGGATGCTCATGGGTTGCTTAGGTGGCGGTTGATAATAATTGGATGCATGGTGAGGAGATTGGCAATAGTGAGTACAATATGGCTTGCTCCATGAGAAGGACGTAGAAGTGGCAAGCACTGTATTTGTAGCAGTGGAGACTAATAAAGTAGCGCAATGTGCCTTTAAAGTAGCAAGTCGAGTCTCTTTAGTCAACATTTTCTAGACAACTGCCTTGAGTGAGGTAAATGATGCTGATGTAAAAGTGAAGCTTACATAGATTCAAACTCATCATTAAGTGCAAGAAAAAAATTGCATAACACACATATATATATACTGTAGAGTACATTCTATTCATATGGTCTCACGTTTCATCTTGTCTCCATTAATATCCTTTTTTCAAACACTAGTTGACTTTTTCTACGTCCCCTTGAGTTTAAGGAGAACACTAGAGATATAATTATCTTAATTGATTGATTTTAATTGATTGTAATTGATATTATTATATTATTTTACTTTAAATAGTCATCTAGAATAGCATGTACTCTTCAATATAACACACAAAAATATATACAAAATTCCTCAAATTTATTTTCCGCTTTATTCTCAACTCTAACAATGACCTTTGCTTCTATATATGTAAATGTTGTTACTTTTTCTTGAATATCGCAAGAACCTTACTTCTCTTTCAAACTCTTTGAAAAAAGAACACTCAAATTGATAATTTTTTTCTCTAATTTCATCGAGTCGCCATATCTATGTACGTATGATTTCACAAATGGTTGTCCAAAGGACTAAGAGCTTACCAAACTTGGCGGACCAATTATCAATATTATGGTCATAACATGTCAATCCTTTTGCTTTTGCACATGCCTCGACCGTAAGTCCACCGTGGCACAACGAAACACGCGATGGTGTAGCATCGCATCACATGGGGCCGCGTGGGCCGGGGAGGTCTGACCATGGGTTTGTGTGGTCGTCGTGCAGTCTGGGGTCGCGCAACCCCTCTTCGAAGGCCATGGCGTTCACACTTCTCCATCTCCACCTGCTCCTCGTCCTTCTGTTCAGTATTTAATTCCATCTCTCACTCGGAAAAAGTCGCTTTCCAACGTGCACTTTGCATAGTGCTCATCGAGCACCACTTGCTTCGGGTGAAAACCCTTTGAATCGGGGCTCTTTCCGGTGCGCAAAGAGTCGAGTCAAAGCATCGCCGAACTCATCCTTTGATCGGACAATTGAATATGCTAGATGCATCGTGCTTTGAATGAACTTCTAGAAAGTAACTACTTAAAGTAGCGGCACATCGTCATTTGATATTACTAAACATTCCGGACATCATACGATATGTCCTAAGATTGTCCAATGAAAGTCTTGTTTTAGTGACTCTGGGCCAAAACCTGTTTTTTTTTTTTTTGTTGTTGTTGCTTTTTGGGTCTTAAAAGTCAAGTCCCTACGCAAAGCACTTGCATTAAATATCAAAAGATGTCAATGCACGGGGAATTTCTAAGAACCGAAGGAAGAGAAACGAACAAAAAGGCCTCTCCTCTCCAGTCTCCACCGAGGAAAGCTCCATGGGGGTGCAAATTCGCCAGTCAAGAAAAGGCTGTCCTTCTCTCGACGCCGACCCACTTTTTGTCCAGGGTGCTTCCTTAGCATTGGACCCCTTTGGCAATCTTCATCATTAGAGCATTAACTTTTATATGTATAGGGTGACATGAAATAATTCCTACTTTAAGCAAATTCAAAAAGGGGTTAATATTACGAAAAGCTCCAAATTAATAAATCTGCGATAAATTTACTCAAAGTTAATTTCTTTTTACCATCTCAAACCCTAATCTAGTATATTTGTGATAAATTTATTCCAAATTAATTTTTTGATTACAAAAAATCCAAACTGGAAATACAACTGCAATAAATTTACCATATGTTAGTTCCTATTGAATTACATTAATATCATGCATCTATGATAAACAAAAGGTAAAACTCTAAACTGATATACCTATCAACTATCAATTGGTACAATCGTGGTAAATTTATCATATATTAGTTCTGTTGAATTATATTAATACCATACATCTATGATAAACAAAAGGTAAAACTCTAAATTGATATACCTATCAACTATCAATTGGTACAATCGTAGTAAATTTACCATATATTAGTTCTGTTGAATTATATTAATACCATACATCTATAATAAACAAAAGGTAAAACTCTAAACTGATATATATATATATATATATATATATATATATATGTATATGTATATTAACTATCAATTATCATCCAATTAAGTAATTTTGACGGTAAAATTTAATAGAAACTAATAGATGGTTAATTTATCACTTGTGACCAATTTGGAAGTAAATTTGTCACAATTATATCAATTTAAAGTTTTTCGTAATTTTAACCCATTGAAAAATAGGGCACCCACAATCAATTTCTGCTCAATTATCGGCATCCCCAATTTGGGATAAGTTATCATATGAGGTAACGTTTCTTTTGCATGATTCTTTTTGCTTAGAGATGTTAGAGAGAATGTGCTTTCTTTTGTTCGTGGAATGGGCTTTGCAAAATTTTCCCAACTTTTTTGTCGTTGGAAAGTTCATTTGAACTTAGCCTAGATCTCAAAGGCTAGTCTTGCAGTCAATTAAAGGAAGGAAAAAAAGAATAAAAAAGAAGAAGAAGAAGAAGAAGAAGAAGAAGGTGATGGCGATAGCGAATTTAGTTACATTCCAAGAGTGGACGAAGCAAGAATAACGGCAACTGTGCCGTGAAGTTGTGGTCCACCTTCTCGAAACCAAATGCTACCAGTGACGTCGGAGTGGGTCCATAAAATGATGGAAACGAGCGTAGGTGGCGGGACTGTCGCCTTCACGTTACTTCAATGTTGCCGTCCTTCTTCACATCGAGGAAATTTCTTGGGCGGGCCTGGGACGAGTTTCTCCTTTCGTGCATGAACAAGCCGACGCGACATGCCCGCATGACACGCCCGTCTCGCCACTTGGTGTTGAGATTACGCGTTCGCTCTGCGGTCGGCTCGTCTGTCGCCCCGTGCCCCTTTCCCATTTGTCCATAGAGCTCGATCCAGCGCGAAATCTCGCGGTAGTGACTACGTAGAGTCAAGCATGATCAATGACCACAGAGATTCAGGATCTCGTAGACCCTTATCCGACCAATTGCTTCTCGACACGCTCTTCCGAAATGGGCACGGACGTCTTCGTGCATAATGGTGTCGACTCGATAAATTCAATATCTAACGTAGATGGGGCTTATCGAATTAAATGAGTTGGCAAATTGCTGTCTCGAAGGGAGATGGTTCGATCTGAAATGCGGGGTCAAAGTTAGTTCGGGCACCTATGCTTTGAACTCGCTTTCGAGGTCACGATAATCATAAATTAGTCTACGACACATGTTCGTTGACGGTAGTAATTTGTAATTTCGTGGGGGGAGCCTTATTAAATGCGTTTGTGCAAGGACCATTGGCGTTCAATTATCGAATGAAGTCGATGGAAATGTACGGACAGCGGTTCCAATAGAGTGCACTCGAAATCGAGCTGCAACTTGCTTGTCCGTTTCCCGGGGGAATAGTCCAGATTGCCCTTCCCCCAACGCCACGTGGGCCACCGGAGAGGCCCAGGACCGTCTCGCCCCCGGAAGAGCCGCTTATTTACGACGAGGCCCCCATGTGGTGCGCCTCGTAAATACAGGGCAAAAGGAGGGGCCAATGATGCTCCCGGCATGGCGAGCGCGTCGCGACACGTCGGGGGGCTGCTTGTCTTTTAGTTCACGTCATTTTTTCCTCGTTTTCCACACAACCAAAAAAAGAAAAATCGCAAAAAAGAGAAAAAGAAAATGGAGAAAAAGAAAAAAAAAATGATGTGAAAGAAAATGGAAGAAAATAGGAAATTCTGTTTTTTTTGTTTTTGGTCTCTCTCTTTCTCTCTCTCTCTCTCTCTGTCCCTTCTCGCGTCGCGCTGGTTCCTCGTCTCCAGCGTCAGGAGGAGAACGATGGAGGCGAGCGAGGAGGAGAGAGGCGTCAACATCGACCTCTCCGAAATCCCATTGGGGGAGTAGGTGTCTGTCGATTACGTTCGTCCTCTCTCGTTAGCTCCTCCCGAGGTTCTTGTTCTTGTTCTTTTGTTGTTTTTGGTTGGTGAAGAAGGACAAATTTTGAGGGGGATACGGATTGGCAAATGGGCAATTGCTGCGGCTCGCGCGAGAAGGAAGAGAAGTCGGAGACGCCGCTAACTGCCACCTCCGGTAAACCATTCTCGCCGTAGTTCTTTGGATGTTCACGTCAAGCGCCACTGGGCTTGCTTTTTTTTTTTTTTTTTTTTTAAGCTCGTTTTCTTGGTTTTGCAAGATTTTTTCGCTCCAGAAATGGCTTCCCTTTCGGTCGTTTCTGTTGTTTTACTTCCGGTTTCTTGCTTTGGGTTTCTTTGTTTTTCACAATAGGAACTTGGGTTTTGGAGATTTTTTTTTTTTTTTGAGGTTGCTGTAATGGTTGTTCTTGGATCTATCTGTGGTCGTTCCGGTATTGGTGTTTTCGAGCGCAATGCGATTTCTGAATCTTGGGAAACACTTGAACGCTTTTTAGGCCAATGTTCGTTTCTTTATTCGCGGAAACAGGGGTGGTGTTTAAAATCTTGATGATTTCCCGACATGGATTTTAGAAACTTGCTGTGCTTTTATTCTCTGGTCTGCTTCAATGAAATGGAATGTATCGAGATAATCGAATATCAAGTGCTTATTGTCCAAGAGTGATGAGTGCTTAGGAGAGTGTCGGTAATTTTGCGCTTGGAAGTGTCCATGCTTTAAAATGCGTGAAAAAATAGAGCAGAGCGGCACTTATTGCGAAGTTGTTGGCTGCACTTGTGCTTTTCGATGTGTACGATTATCATCGCCAGGTTGGGTTTGGTTGTAATTGTTAAGCATAGCTTTTCATGTGCATTTATAACGTCTTTTGGCTTGACATGTGAACTATTTCTGGTGATGGATTACCATCACTTTTTATCTGTCGGACAGGACTTAAATGTTTGTAGGAGAACTACTGGTCTCTAGTCAGCATCACTTGATCCATCGACAGGACATTATGCTTCATTCAAGTGATGCAGCTACTAGAATATTCAGTATGTAGTTGGATTTGAGCTTGCTAGTGATTAGAGAATTGAATAGAGCTTTGCACTCTTCCAATGAAGTCACTTATCGATATTGTTGAACCGTCTTAGTCCCGCTTATTGATTCCTACTTTGCTCCATATGTTTTTCCCCCAACCACTATGGTGGTCTTGGTGAGATCTAAAAATCAATTGCAAATTCACTTGGCAAGAATGGATATAAAATTGACTTTTATGGTAGGTGGGACTGTTATGAGGTCAAAACAAGTTGACAATACTTGGTTTGTCACTACATGGCTCATGTTGAGGAATTTCTTCAAGTAATTACTCAAAGAAATATATATTTTTAGCTTAGAATCGCTCGATCAAGTTGGAAACAAGATTTCAGTGTACTGATTTGACTCGTGGATTTTTATAGAGTGATTGCCCGAGATAGCCGCTTGGTGTTTGGAGGTTGCCTCCCCCACACCCATGCTTCTTGAGTATGCCATGATAATGGTGGCAGTGTTGGTGAATTGGTTGACTTTTTGTTTCATAGAGTGGTGTTAGATTAATGTTTGTACTTTGTCGTACCGCAGTTGATGCACCTATAACAGCACAAGGCATTGATGAGTATGAAAACAGAGGATATATTAACCGTAGGCGACGGATCATTTATCTTGCTTCGAGAAGAGAAAAATGGTCGAGAGTGCTTTGGGAGATCATTTGATTGATTTTGTTGATTCAGTTTTGTAAATTTTTCACATCTGAAAGGCTAGCAGCTATTTATGGCAACTCTTGTTTATTGGAAATAAATTAATTATGACCCCTGTTTTGTGATACTTCCTTAATTTTTCCAGATTGATCTGAATTAATAGATGGCTTGACAGGCATATAATTGACTGATTTATGACTTTCCTATGAATTTAGTTAGCTATTCCATTTATGTTGGAGTTGATTTTGGTACTTCTGTACAAAGAAATGTTTTAAACCTGCGGTTTTGTTTTTCGGAGTGCAAATTCTCAAGATATATGCTGATTATCCCTGGTGCGAGATTCAGTTCTGTCTACGAAAGATGGGGCTGCTTGGCCAACTAGAACAAAGACACAGTCACCCGCTCATTGACCTTGGGCTGCACATGCTTTGGCATGGACATGGAAGTCTGCATTCGGGCATATAGCTATTATTCTGTCCAAGCCAGAAAGACTTTACCTTGACATATTATGGATAAGTTGGTGCTTTCTGTTAGAACCAAAGTTTAGTCATTGACTGCCATTTTCTTAATACAAACAAAAAATTTGCTTCTCTTGTAGCGATCGCTCAGATGTATTGACCGCTTATTGCCAAAAGTTGGAAGAACTCACTGGAATAAGACTTGGTGTTTTGGACCTTTTGGTTTGTTCTTTTCATCTTTTTCTTTAGTTGCATCTCTTCTTTTGGGGAATTTGCGCTCATTTATTAGCGAATTATCCAACAAAGGAGTCATGAAGCCATAGAGTGTCACTGGGTGAATGGTTTTACATTTTTATTGTGTCTGCTTTCAACTCTTTCAATTGTAACAAAGATTCTTCTTTCAGGAGGTTTAAACCTTACTCAGAGCAGTATCCACTCTTCAACTGCTTTGAGTCCAAGTGTTCAACCTCGAGGTGAAAAGTGCAGACCTGTAAGTCTCCCCACTCCAAGATCTGAAGGTGACATACTATCATCTCCGCATTTAAAAGCTTTCACGTACAATGAGCTTAAGAACGCCACAAGAAACTTCCGTAACGATAGCCTCATTGGAGAAGGGGGCTTTGGCTACGTGTACAAGGGGTGGATTGACGTGCAAACCCTTGGTCCTGCAAAGCCAGGATGTGGAATGGTTGTTGCTATCAAGAAGCTAAAGCCTGAGGGTTTTCAGGGTCACAAAGAGTGGTTGGTAAGTTCATTTATTGGACTAGATTTTCTCTTTGGAAAACTTTAAGCACCGTTGTTGCCTGCTGGCTGCAGGCAGAAGTGAATTACCTTGGTCAACTTCATCATCCAAATCTGGTCAAACTTATCGGGTACTGCTTGGATGGTGATAATCGACTTTTAGTGTATGAGTATATGCCCAGGGGAAGTCTTGAAAATCATCTATTCCGGAGTGAGTCAATGTTTTTGGTACTTCATATCTTACTCAGCAAAAGGAGATGTATTTGAGCTCATCGAGTTATACATATATATATGAATGCAGGGGGTGCCCAGCCACTTTCCTGGGCAATAAGAATCAAAGTTGCTATAGGTGCTGCTCGGGGGCTCTCCTTTCTTCATGAATCAGAGCAACAAGTCATATATCGTGATTTTAAGGCTTCCAATATTCTGCTGGATTTGGTATGTGCGCTCAAAAGACCAGCAACTGTCAATGCACTTCATATCGAACAGAGAGATTCTGTCTCTGTTTGTTTTGTACATGTTGCACGCGTGTGCTTGGCCACATGCTTGAGTGCATGTGCGTAAACAATCCACTTATTCTGGATTAAGAAATTGCTCCTTTTCTGTTCTATAGGCTAAATTGGTTCTGCATGTAATGTTCATTGTCAATGATGCAGGATTTTAATGCAAAACTTTCAGACTTTGGCTTGGCAAAGGCAGGCCCCACTGGTGATCGGACTCATGTTTCCACTCAAGTGATGGGTACTCAAGGTTATGCTGCTCCTGAATATATAGCAACAGGTGCGATTGGCATTGGTCTTTTATAATGTTTGTGAGGTAATCCTTTACTAATGAATCATCATGAACTGATACTTAAACTATTGCCAGAAGATATGGTTATTGTTTTGGCATTAGTTCTTTAATGGCAGCAATATGCAAATACTTGGAAGTCAAACCTGGGTGTTGAATGGCCATTCCTCCTATATCACCAGGATGATACTACCAAAATTATTTACGGTTGCTTATTTAAATGGCCTTAGCATATCTATCACTGCTGAAGAAAGTATGAGATCTGAATTGACATAGGGTGTCCTTGTATCCAAACATGGACAGAATTGACATAGGGTGTCGTTGTATCCAAACACGGACGGTGATTGGAGGTTTACTGAACTAGATTCAAAGTGCAGCCATGCTGATGCATTTCATTTGAATTGCATGCATTAGCAAATCCTTGTTTATCAAATTCTTGAAGTGGTTGATAACATCATACATCACTCTAATCCATAAGCCAAAACATGGCCTATGAGGCAGTTTTTATATCGTAAATGTCATCAATATAGAAGTTTGGAACTTGGAAGGAATGAGGGATGAATGGTTATTTCACTGGATGGAAATGCTTGATTCCTGTTCTGGGGAACTTTTCTCGTTCTCTGTGTCCTGATATACACTGTTTCTGTTGAACAGGGCGTTTGACTGCGCGGTGTGATGTGTACAGCTTCGGGGTTGTGCTGCTGGAGTTGCTCTCAGGACGTCGCGCTGTCGATAAATCAAAAGTCGGGGTGGAGCAAAATCTCGTGGATTGGGCTAAACCATATTTAAGAGATAAGCGGAAGCTATACCGCATAATGGACGTGAAATTGGAGGGGCAGTACCCTCAAAAGGGAGCATTTATGGCCGCATTCCTTGCCTTCGAGTGTATCGGCGATGCCAAACGTCGACCTTCAATGACCGAGGTCCTGGTGAGACTAGAGAAGATTCCGGTGCCAAAAGAGTCGACGGCCACTGCTAGACAGGAGCAGCAGTTTGGCTCCTCATCTCCAGGACTGAGATCTCCATTGCAACGCAACTGTCCTTCGCCGGCTGTCAGGACGCCGAGAGGATCATCTCCGTTGATAACGCCGAGAACCCCAGCCTCTACCATGAGATCGCCTCGTCACTGAAGAGCTACGGCAGATTCTTTTGTACCTCACACGTTTAACAGCAATGTACATCCTTCTCATTTTCTGTATCCCGTACTCTGATCAGCCATTGTAAGCTTTTGTTTTGTAACAGTCTAGAAATGTAAGAGGGAAAATTTTGAATGGGGCTGGAGCTAGACTTCACTTCTTCCATTTTCCATGGGAGGATTGAAATATCTTTGGGGTTCATAATCCAAATCACTTTTTGTTTGTCTTCTGAGTTATGCTCCAAATCACATTTCAGCTGTCAGAATATCTTCATTCGTAGAAATACCATGACTCATTAACGCATTCAGAGGAGCAATAGTACCGCTATAAGACAATTACACCTTGGAAAAAAAATGACTTTTTATCTGCAAGCGTTTAATTCTTACGACATGTATAAATTTTGATTTTGATTTACTGTGAAATATTGATTCCACACTTTTTACAGTATATATAAATATTAGCATGTGAGGTCTATTTTTATTTTTATTTATTTATGGAAATGCTTTAAAATTTGAATAATATTTTGAATTTTAATAAGAAAGGAACTTATCCGTTGACTTTACGGAAAGATAAAAAAAGGGAATAAGTGTATTGAAAGTTCTAAAATTTATTAATAAAGTGGAATTAAAGCCTAAAATTTTTAAAAAGTGTAATTAAATATTAAAACTTTGTTATAAAAGTATAATTAAGTCCTAAAACTTTCAAAATATGATTGAATTTTAAAATTTGTCAAATTGATCAAATCAAGTCCTTCCATTAATAGTACTTTTAAAAATTTTTAGGATACTTTCGTGATAAGTTTTAGATTTTGATTGCATTTTTTGAAAATTTTAAAATTCAATTGTAGTTTTGTGATAATTTTAAGAAATTTAGTACACTTATTCAAAAAAATTAAAAAAATGGAGGCTGACGACGCCGTATCGCGCACAGAATATGCCACTGTTCCATACATTCGCAATCGGTGTCGAAAGAAAGGAAAGAAACGAACCCAAGACAAAGGGGACAGAAATTTTCAAAGCGCACGACAAGAACGAGGGACGCAGGTCTCTCTTCCATGTCCGCTTCGGTTCCAGGGTATGTTCGAGTCAACGTCTCTCTCCCTCTCTCTCTCTCGTCGCACAAAGATTGATTTTTGAAGCTCGATCGAGGGAGAAAGAGGAAGGATCGTCTTTTGGGTTTGACAAAGATACTGACTTTTCTCCGTTTTTTTTTGCCTGCCCTTTTTCTCTCGTCGTCGCTGCTGCTGTGATCGATAGGGAGTAGCGAATTCGTGTTGGGGGGGAGGGGGAAGAAGCGAGGAAAGATGGTGTTGGTGTTGGCATTGGGAGATCTGCACGTCCCGCACCGGGCGCCCGATCTGCCCGCCAAGTTCAAGTCCATGCTCGTACCCGGCAAGATCCAACACATCATCTGCACCGGCAATTTGTGCATCAAAGTGGGTCCCCTTTCTCCTTCCTCTCCTCCTCCTTCTTCGTGTTGGTTTAATTCCTTGACCCGTTTGCGGTCGCGATCTTATTTTGGTTGTCGATTTCGTGTCGCTCGGTCGATGCCGGTTCTTTCGTTTTCTTTTTCGTTTCCGGCTGCAGTTCCCCATGAAGTGATGTAGCGATGGCGTTGGTTGATCTTGCTGCTGTTTTCATTTTGGGTCATCTTATAGTCTACCATATTGTGGGGATTTTTTTGGTTATTTCAGGAGGGGGAAGGAAAGTGGGGGTTGGGGGTGGGGTGGTAGAGGAGGCTTTTTGATTGCCGACCCTCGAGCGCTGCTTTGTGGAATTACTGGTTGGCCTGCACGGTTCTTTGATTTGTGGAAATTGACAATGCTCATTGCCACTTCTGCTGTGCAGTTGCTGTGTCAAATTTTCTTGCTTGTGTTGCAAATGACAGTTCACTTACATGCGAGTTGCAAGGAGAGGTCTGTTGGGCATGCTATTTGATAGGAACGTGTCTCATCTGTCATAGCCTCCATTGTTTCCACTGAATTCTAATAAAATAATGCATTGGAGAGTTTCGGGTGCTGCCTGTAGTATGAAGAATTCTTGCATGTGGGATCTCTATGATGAAGGGTTTTGTCTTTCAGAAAGCGTCTGACTACCAAGTTACCACGTGCCTTGCGTTTTTGGTGTTGTATGAATAGAACGAACTTATATCAGCTATAGCAGCCTGAAATTCTAGTATGCTGTAGTTTGGTTATGGAAATGAAGACTTGGGATTCTAGAGAAATGTTATTGAGCTGCCTTGATCTCGAATGAAGCTCAAGAAGAACCTTCTGGATGAGCTGTTTGGTATATGCGGCCAGTAAACCCATTTAGAATAGAGCAACCACTTTCTCTCAGATGTGAATGCTTGGCTGAGGTGGTGTTCCTTCTTTCATTAACTCTCCAAATTCCTTGAAATCCTGGTTGTTGCTGTCTACAAGGAATCTGGCATTTGCATTGCCATTATACTCAATAATTATTGCTTGTGTCATTAGATGAGTTTCCTGTTTTACCTTTTCAAATGGTGTATTCACAATTTCTTAGCCTGATTTTGGCATTTTTTTAGTGGTCTCTGTCTAGAGTTGGAACATGGGAAAATCATCTTCCCATTACATGGGCACACTTTATTGTTACCGGCTGAAAGTTGCTCTCTGAAATGTGTTTCAGGAAGTTCATGATTACCTGAAAACTCTCTGCCCCGACCTGCATATCGCTAGAGGCGAGTATGATGAGGAAACTCGATATCCGGAGACTAAGACATTAACTATTGGCCAATTCAAGCTTGGACTTTGCCATGGTCATCAGGTTGGATGCTTCTACTATTTCACTCTATCTGTACTTCTTTTTTTAAAGCCCAAAGATTTTTATCTGATTTTTGTATTCTGCAATCTGAAAGTGTTGGTTCCTTGGGGCTGAAGCTTTTTCATTAATCGATGTTCAACCACTAACGATGCAACTGACTGCGAAACTGATGGGTGGCATGAAACCAGAGAAGAGATGGTTTGAGCAGTAAAGTTTAGAATGCCTTAGGGATTACTATGCTAGATTAATCACCAGGAAGTTGTTGATATATCACTGCCTCTCTAGACTGATTGTCCCTGGGAAACTTAAGCTTAAGTTGGCAAGCACGGAAGCTTTCTAAACTTGTTTTGACAATATGGACATTAAACTGGTGAATTTATTGCTAGCTAAGAGTGAGATGGACAAATAGTTTTACAAGTCACAGTGCATATTAGGAAGTACATCTTACTTCCTTGCTTCGCCAGAAGTCATTCTGTGGAACCTATCTTTGCCCTACCATGGAGCATCATTGCTGCTTGCTGGTGATTAAAGTCAATTCCGCTTCCTGTTCTAGTGTCATAGTACTATATTAGTTGATATGGACCAATAGTTTTACAAATCACAGTGCATGGTAGGAAGTCCATCTTACTTCCTTGCTCCTCGGAAGACATTATTGTGGAACCTATCTCCCCAATCATGGAGCTTCATTGCTGCTTGCGCAGTGATTAAAGTCAATTCCAGTTCCTGTGCTAGTGTCATAGTACTATATTAGTTTGGAAGGCGGTTGGAAGTCGGAGCCCAACTAAAAGAGAAGTGTCTTATCTAGTTGACACCAAAGTTTCTTTTATTGATCTTGATTATCTCACTTCCTCTCCTTGTATGCTTTGTAGGTTATTCCTTGGGGAGATCTGGACTCTCTAGCAATGCTCCAGAGGCAGCTGGACGTTGATATTCTTGTGACGGGTCACACCCACCAGTTCACTGCCTACAAGCATGAGGGAGGGGTAGTGATAAACCCAGGTTCTGCTACTGGTGCATACAGCAGCATCACTTATGATGTGAATCCTAGCTTTGTGCTCATGGATATTGATGGCCTGCGCGTGGTGGTCTATGTTTATGAACTCATTGATGGGGAAGTTAAGGTTGATAAGATTGACTTTAAGAAGACCACTACGACGAGTGCTCATTGACTGCCATTTTACGTACTTATAGCTTTGACTGTAACACCTGAAATTATGTCATGCTTTCTTTGTTGAAGCAATCCTAGCCTATACGTCTTTGTCATTGTCAAATGACCGATGGACTTGCTTGTTGGAATTTTCGTAATTTAGATAGCTCGTGATATTTTTTTATCAAATTTCTTGTACATGTACCCCTCATGTTAGAGTTTTGTGAACAGTTTTTGGTTTCTGCAGAATTAGACTTGTTCTTGAACTCTCTTTTGATTGTTGTCGATGCCACGTTCCAGTAGATGTGCTTGCAGTTGAATGGGCAATTGGTTTCTGCATTGATAAACTGATGCTCAGCATCTACTTTGGTTAGTTGTAATATATCTTTCAAGTTAAATCCTGGCTGATGGGTAATACTTAGGGCGATGCAAAAGTGGGTGTCTTGATATATGAATATGGACAGTTAAAAGTCATGGAGCATGTTTTCTTGTTTGGGTTGCCAGATTATTCTTTCTGTTGCTGAGCTTTGTCTTGTCATGCAACTGCTTGGGTTTGCTGAAGATACTGATTTTGAGCTGGAAGTCTGAAGAGAAGTATCTGTTTCACTCTCCTGGGAATTGATTTTTGTGGCTTTGTGAAAATCGTGCTCTTTTTGGGGCACTCATTTGAAATGCTCGTTAGGTCAACCATTAGCTATTTGAAGCAAACTAGATTTGATTACTGATCTCCTTTGGAATTTTGCTGCATATCCTATCCAATACAAAATACAAATCAATTTTCTCTTTCCCCTTAGACTCAGCTAAAATGTACTAAACATTTCAACTATTTGGACTGTTCCTTCTCTGCTTGTCGAGGTCTTTTATTTTGCTGTGAATCGAAAGACCATTATATGTTCATAAGTCTGTCCGGGGCTAATGATCTGTGAAGGAAAATTTGGGTGATTCACAGAATCTGGGAATTCCTGTGTCTCCAAGCAAAGATCTGCATGACTAGGATAAACAAATGCACCTTTTCCTTTATCATTCTCCGGATAATTAGCCACGTAAGAATTGCACTCGAGGCTGATTACTCCATAGCTCCATCTTTCTTCCTGTTTTGCTGTACTCGACAACTGCAACCTTCTTTAGATGTCTGTGTCCCTTGTCATCGAGCACGTAGTTGATGTCATATCCATGGGGTAGCTCGTTTATTCTACTTCCAATTTGGCATGGTTGGAGGAAGTCGTATGGCGATTCTTCAATGTTCAGGATGTGGCCGGTGGGTATGAGGTGTTCATAGACTTAAGTGATCTTGGAACTGTTGGATAGTGTGTGAGAGGATGTCACCACAGTTGCGGCCACTAAGGGGTGTTTGTTTGCGTTCTTTCTTTTTGTTCATGAACACACTTTGTGTTTTTTTGTTCCGAGGAACAAAAAAAAAAAAAAAAAACGCGTTTGTTTGCGTTTTTGTTGAAAATCTTTTTGTTAGACAAATTTGGAAAAAAAAACAAGAAAAAAAAAACTCGTTTGCTTTGTTTCAAACACTTTTGAAAAACAAATTTTCTCTCTCCTCGTTTTTCTTCTCTTTCTTTTTTTTTCTTTTCTTTTTTCTTTTTCTTTTTTTGCCGTCGGCCCCAGCGATGCTCGGCCTCACCTTAGCCGGGCCGCGCCGAGGCTGAGCTCGCCCAGCCAAGGTGAGGCCGCTGGCCCTTGTTGGCCATGGCCAAGGTCGGTGATTGGCCAAAAGGAAGAAAAAAAAAAAAAGAAAAAAAGAAAAAAAAAAAAAAAGGAAAAATAAAATAAAAATATTAAAAAATTAAAAGAAACAAAAAAGAACACAAATTTACCAAATGTGTTTTTGTTTTTTTTTTTATTCCGAAACAAGTTTACCAAACGCGTTTTTACGTTTCAAAATCGTTCTTCGGAATAGAAATAGTTTTTTATTTTTTTTATTTTTTGTTTCCCGGAAACAATTTTTTAACGTAAACGTTACCAAACACACCCTAAGATTCCAGTGGGTGGGCAGGGCTAGGTTCATTGGAGTGGCCTTGTTTAGGGCCTTTGTCTTTCATTTTCACATCCAGCTTGTTTGTT
The DNA here is from genome assembly GCA_014182565.1 of Eucalyptus marginata. Lineage (NCBI taxonomy): Eukaryota > Viridiplantae > Streptophyta > Magnoliopsida > Myrtales > Myrtaceae > Eucalyptus > Eucalyptus marginata. The sequence continues at coordinate 28,453,629 of CM024595.1, read as the reverse complement.
TCAATTATCATGTAGGTTACATAGACAAAAAGGTCACCTGGAAAGCCTGTGTATAGGTGGACAAAGAGAGGCAATAGCAATCATTAGCACTTTTCACTTTCAACAGCGTGTTGCAGGATTTTTTTTTGTTTGTTGAGGGGAACTAATTATTCATCTTTTTCATGTTTAATTGATCAAAAAGATCTTGTATGCCTAACAAGCAAACTAGACCAGATTTTGAAGTATACACTGAGGCTTTGGGAGTTGAAATCAAGTCTAGATACCTTGTTCTCCATCATAGCTCTCGGAACCAAAAGTTACATGACTCTCTTCACTGTAACTGTTCATTGTCCATATGATATCGCTGAATCCTATCAGGCCACCTGAAGTAATTCATTTGGTTAAATTCGATACTGCTGATGAATGGTGATGGGTGTTGTATGAGGATCAGGAACTTGTGAGCACTATGCAGAGTGTTGTTTCCTTCATTAGCAACTAGCTTGTAGCGAGTTCCATTTAGAGTGAATTGAGCCCCACCGATTCTATTTGCAACTCGTCCGACAATGGCTCCAAAATAGGTGGAATCATTATGCAATGCACCATCAGTTTTATGAACAAAAGGTAGCTCTGCCATGACAGATTCATCCGAAGAATTATAAAAAGAGTGGAGTTTGCTTTAGAATCTAAATGTTCATCAGGGAGTTTGTTTTTGGTTATAGCTCCCACAGTTGCATCATAGCTAAATAAGTTTTGGCAGAGGATGGGGCAGAAGGGAAGTAAAGGTTGATCTTGACCTTGTACTTATCAATGGTATCATGTCCAAGAACAACATCAGCTAAGTCACCTGAATTGCATAGAAGTTAGAAAGGAAGTCATAAAGGCAGAAAACCAAATTAAACAGAGGGTCAAGCTATTTAATCTCCATCTCCAATCAAATTCATGTTTGGCTATCATTTCCATGAGATTGCTTAGTTCAGATTCCTGAATAGTCATCTGCATGTACAGGAAACGCAAGTTCAGTGTTTGTTTATTTTTCCCATTCTTTGATTTGAACAACGCAAGATGCGTATCGGAGAAGTAAAATCATGGGGGAAATTTTCTTCCCGTTCTCTTTCTTGCCGCTATGACTAATGATGTGACTCAAAATATTTTCACTAGTCAGTGTTTCAGTAGTGAGTGAATAATACTTACCGTGCTCGTCGGGAAGGATAAGAGAGAGCATAGTGGCTTCATAGTTTGTGAATTTTACGGAAAAATTCCCTCTTTTTAGCTCATGAATTCCAACTTCCTTGCTTGCTCCGCTGGCTTGAAAAGCTAACAATAACTCCGCTAGAAAACACAAGGTAAAAACTAGTTTTTGCCATTGCAGCTCAGAGTGCCGTTATGGCCATTTGAATTGCAGACTTCTCTGAATTAGTGTGCTATAATAATACTGTAATTCCCTGTAGCTTTGAAAAATGTAAACAATGAATGTGTTGCAATTGCCAGCTTCTGCGTCTTTTGTCGGTTGGGATGACCCAAAATCAGCTAATTCTTTTGTTCTGTCTTGAATGGAGTATCGTACCTTATGACGGCAAAGAATTCTTGGCGATTTTTCTAACTAGATATTTGGTAAAAAACTCAGATTCCCTCGATAGCGTCATAATGTATTTCACAACTTATTGCCAAGCAAGAGTAATCTGCTTGATCACTGCAGCTTATTTGGATATCGCAGTAACTGTTCTAAGACTCCCCCGTCCTACTCTCACAACCATTTGACAGCTGGAGTGGATGCTCAATGTTGATCTAAAATTACAGTGCATGATCAATTTTCTGGTACTCTTAGATGCTCAGAACAGAAAACTAGGCGTAAGTTCATGATTTTTTGTTTAGGAATTCAAAACATCAATGGCATGTGATTTGTTAAAGTAAATACGACAGACATTTCTTTCATTAGGGTGGTAACAATTATACGAAAGAAACACTGTAATTGATACATATACCAAAAGGGGAAACTTTCTAAATGCAGGGTAATTTGTATGCAAGTTGAGAAGTACCCAGGAGAGCCGGTGGATATTGTAGTTGTAAAGCAACGATGGACTGTAGCTACGAGTGATGAAAAGGGACAAGAAAATTTTGTATAACATTCTGGATAACGTCAGAATATAGTATTTTCTAACGATCAGGACAGCACGTTGGATGCTTGCGTGCTGCAAGCAACCTTAATGAAGACATCCTCCAGGGTTGTGTTTGCTAATCCCCAAGCATGAACCGTGAACCTACTCTTTGCATTCTCAACTGCTTGGAATACATCCGAGATCTTGACCTCATGCCTTGGCAGTTCAAACTTCTGAGTTCCAGATATTTGATATATTCTTTTAGCACCTGGAGAGAGACAACGCACCATGTTCTCCACTTCTTCCTCATAAGTGGACGACGTTGTCATCGTGAACACATAAGAGCCTCCGTATCTAGCCTTCAGCTGTCATAAAAAGTAAAAATGTACATTCAGGTGTTTTCATGCAAACCAGGTTGACTAGCCATCAGAAGGTACCCCTTCGACAAGGTTGCTCACAAGTCACACATAGATATCCAACCGGGTACTAGCACAGAATTTGCAGAGTAAAAACATATCACTTTGGGCACCAAATTAAATGCAGTTGCAGACAAATATTATATAGCGAGGAACAGAATCCAGATATTTCATGGGGTTCAGAAAATTATATCTTGCGCTATAGATGCAAAAAGAACATGAAAACAAATGATATAATCTATATCTGAAAAAGAAAGATGACATCTTTCTGTATCGCAACTTGAAGAAAAGGCAGAAATATTTAAATAACAGCAAAAATCCAGTTGACAGTCCAATGGCTCATTATATCATGTACTATTTACCTCTTTAGGGTTCCCTATACATTGCAAACTTCCGTCGACAAATATTCCCAATCGATCACATAGTACCTCTGCCTCTTCCATTGAATGAGCTGAAAATAAGCAAAGAAGTTCTTGAGTGACTTAGCCTCCAGTGTAAGATAAAATTGGCATTCCATCATCAGAGAGGGAGGGAGGGAGTTTTCCAAACTTACTGGTTAGAATAATAGCCCGGTCTTGCTTTGCACGCTTCACAACATTCCATAAGCTGTTTCTTGAAGCTGGATCCAACCCCGTACTCGGTTCATCCATGTAAACAACCTTGCCATATTTGGAGCAAAAATCAACAGCATGAAAGTGTTAGCTTGAAGGGTCTTTGGTGCCTCCTAAAATGAGATACACTCTAAGACTTACTTTGGGATCTCCAATCAGTGAAATAGCCACACTCAGCCTCCTCTTCATACCTCCACTGTATTTTCCGGCTTGTTTGTCAGCAACACCACCGTAAAATAAGTTAACACTCTTGAGAGATTCCTCCACCGCCTAGATCAACAAAATGAGAGTGCAAAGTGAATGAATGATTCACAAGTGTGGCATAGTTCAATAATTCTACATTCACATACAATACATTTATAACCAGCTAATAGAGATTGTTTATGCTTATTCTAGTTCACATGAAGTTGCATGACGGTGCAAAAAAAATTGCTGAACTTTGAATATATTGTTTCTTCAACTATCGAATCAGATATTCGAAAAGAATGAGAAAGAAAAGTAACAGCTTACTTGTGTCAATGCAGAGCCCTTGATATTTTTTAGTCTTCCATAGAAAAGGAGGTGCTCCCGGCCCGTTAAGGTTTCCCAGAGCAGGCTTAATTAATAAAGACAGGAAAATTCAAGACTTGTGCAATAAATCAAAATCAGAAGGGAAAAAGGAGGGAGGGGTAAAATTTCTTCGTGAGATAACATAATGCCAGCTTACTCATGTTGAGGGCATACACCCATGCTAGTATATATGCCATCCATATGAGTTTGTATATCGAGCCCCTGAACATATGCTGTTCCAGAGGTTGGTTTTGCAAGGCCGATCATCTGTTAATAGATAGAATGGCATCTCTTGAGTTTTAAGGACAACTCACGACAATCTCTGAACATTCTTCTTAACAAAAGAAATCTCTGTTGAGATGCTCTGAGGTTCGTGTTAATACAATTCGAGTCTCATTTATCCAAAGAGAAAATTTGCACTTACCATAGTGATGAAAGAGGTTTTGCCTGCTCCATTTGGACCAAGCATGCCAAAGCATTCCCCTGCTGGCAAAGCAAGTGACAACCCTCTAACCGCAAATTTCTCAGGATTTCCATCCCTTCCGGGATACACCTTCTTGAGATTGTCACATACAATAGCGTGATTTGTGCTTGGATCCAGCAGCAACTGCTTAACCCTCTCCCTCTAGAAAAATTAATGCAAATGAAAAACAATCATCTTAAAAAGTCAAGCCAACTCGAACAGTATATAACCACACTAAGACCTTGAGAACATCCAGTATAGACCATTCACTTTATGTAGAAAAATTCTCGTTTTATTGAGGGAACACTTCAACTGCCAAAAAGCATGAGGCAAAAATAATAGTCAGGTTATAGGTTAAAGACCGTTAAAATGTAAGATGAAAACAACAAATGAAGTCCTTCCAAAGGGAAATATAACCTCACTATAAGCTGTCCAAGCTATGATGCAATTACCAAGGTACTCTATCTACCAAGCCTATTGGGGCCAGTATGTCAATATGCACTATTTCCACTACCGAAAAACGACTAGAGGAGATGCACTGGTTACCTCCTGGCTGACGTCAGGTTTCTCCATCTGAACAAGGACTTTAGATCCTTGCCTTTGCAAGCTAGGCCTCTGGGAAGAAGATGGATGCTTTTTTCCGAATCTTTCAAAGAGAAACATAACACTTTTTCCACTTCCAGATGATGTCACCTGATCTATATAATAGGCTACAAAAAGCACCACCAACCACTCAACAACCATGATAATAAGAACCTCTTTCATCCCATTTTTGCTATCACTTAAATCAATCCAACGCATGCCATGATAATTTCCTGTGGAGGAATATTGCGCAAATTCGTACAAGCCACGATACAGTGAGAAGCCAGGGTATAATTCCATTATGATCATCCAACCTCCTGCAGAAGATTAACGCAATTGATCAGGAGAATAGAAGATATGTGGCAAAGAAAAAAAAGCATGAAAGCACCGACTTCAGAAGGGCCGCAGACTTTCATACAGTAAAGTAACCCCTAATGCAATACTCAACATGATGCTTAAAGAAAGTGAAAATGACATCTTGCAAGCATCAACTATTCCTTCTCTTGCTCTCAATGGACATTGTGCAAATAGATGTCTGATTAAACACCTTCCCTTAGAAGCAACAATGGTCTTTACACAAAAGGTACATTACTCTTGTGGACAACTATACAGGAGAAGATTTATGCTCATAAAGATAAATGGACTACCCTCCACTGTTGTAAAAGTTCCACTTTTACTACAAAATTTTACTACAAACGCCGAGCCTGTCTCAATTTAGCCTGTTCGAGGTGGTTTGAGCACATGGAATGACGGCCTTCGAATATTATAGTGAGAAGACGCAATTATGGGCTGATATTCAGGTCAAAAGTGCTGGTGGAAGACTAAAAAGACTTGGAAGAACATTATAGGAAAAGATAGATTACTTAGACTCTATAGATACTTGATAGAGAATATCACACAATGTCATAAAACGATTTGGGTAGTCTACCCCACTTGGTGGAATAAACCTACTAAGTTGTTGCTGTTTGCCACCAATCCAAGCAGCACACCACAGGCAAGATGGTGCTGTGGCATCATCTTGTACTTACTTCCCATGAACCACCAGGGATCTGTCTCTGGCAATGTGAACTATGGCTGAAAATGCCACTTGTGAGGGGTTTGGAGTCAGCAAAAGAAAAACACAAGCAGCTCACACACATATGGAAGTAGAATGAACTCTGCGAAAGAAAGGGATGATGGAGTTGATAAAGAAATCAACCATAACCAATTGTCTTAATTTTCATGAAGTAAGTAATCCTTGCAAAAAAGGTCCAGAACACTAAGGCAATTTTAAGTAGTAATTAGCCTTTCTTTAATCGTAACTTTTACTTACTTGGGAAAGATGTATCTTCTATGAAGAATTCGAAAAGGAAACCTCCCAATAGACCAGTTCCAAAGACACATAGATAACCCACCACTGCAGTCATCACATTTCAAATTGTCGGTGATGTTAGCTAAAATCATCAGGGAAATGAAAAGATACCATTGCATAAAACCAATGTCACCACTGTCAAACCTGTAGCAGTCTTCACACTGGAGAAAAATGCCGCTACCAGAAATGCCAGAGAAATTTGCAAGTTTATGTAGATGAAATAAAAGACAAACTGCATACTGTAGTCGTTCAATGTGAAAAACTTTAAACCTGCAAAGTTGCAAACAAATTAAAAAAAAAAAAAAAACTGCAAGAAAATAAGAAACTACAAAAGAAGCTAGACGGATTATTACCGATGATTGAGCCGAAGATCACAAAGCACAGCATGTAGATTGAAGATATGCAAAGGAAATAAGCATAGGAAATCAACCAATATGGTCCATCACCAAGCCCATGCATTTTCATCATAATTCTCAGCTTCTGCTGTTTCTCATAAACCAGAGCTGTCAAGACTACCTGCATCATAAGAAGGGAAAAGGGGGATCAGAGCCGCGTAATAATAGAGAAAAAAAAATGAACCAAGACAAGAGGCTAAAGCTTGGGAATAATAGGAGGGTCTAGTAGTAGGATTTGTGCACAAAAAGAAATAAACACCAGATTATTAAGGTTGCATCAGGAAAGGAAGCAGACTTGAAACCAGAGTGATGAACTATCATATATCTAGTTCCAAAACATAAGTCAGCAGAAAGAAATGACCACAAGAGTTAACTTGTCGCTTAAGTTCTTCCCCTGCTCAGTAAGTCTAACGCCACCTTCTCCGTGTTAGGGGTTGGAGCCCCTTAATTAAAAGAGTTGTACGAGTTAAACTGAAATTTGTCAAGCTGAGAAAGAGACAGAAGTGGCCATTTGAAACTATGTGTACACTATCGTAACCACTTACAGGGAACAGTTGAATGATAACCCATGTAAAGAAGAGTGTGCTAAGAACAGAAGCGAAGTCCACCCTCACTTCAGTTTCAGGTTTAGGCATATCTTTGATGAACTCAAACAGCAATTTTGTTGCGGGCCCCAGCAAAAACTGAACGTAAGCATTGGATGCCTGAAAGACATATACCAGGATAACTAATTAGTTAATGGTTATGCCCATGATAGAAGATACCAAATTTCACATTTGACTAAATGAGAAAAGAAACTTTATTGAACTTTGATTCACAGGAGAACAACCTTAAACTTAAGTTTTAATTAAGAGAGGGTCACTGGATTAATCACTGCTCGTAATTCATGCCTTGAGTATATCCCAAGGACAAAGACTTTTATGTTCTCATAATTCAGAGTACTGGAGATAACGTGCAAAAGTCATGCAATTTCAAAGGGGAGTTCAAGCAGGCTTTCTGGTATCAGTATGTCAACAGAGCTTCATTCAAACAAATTGCAAGGTGGATCTGAAAATCATTAATTTGAAGAACCATTGCACTCAGAGGCATACTGCTAGAACATGGAAAAACATTCAAGAAAAGCATGTATTGATTCCTTGACAGGAAAAGGAAGAACAACTCTTTCTTTAGTTTATCAAAGAATATTCCTTGCACGTATTTTATCTGAACAACTATACAAGCTGACTTATAGGAAAATGATTAAAAAAAAGAGATGAAGAAAAAAGAATTACCAGATTCACAGATCGTGCAACACGCACCAATGACCCACTTTCTTTTCTTGCATCACCCTTATAGGTTGAATTATACCATATGCTCACATTGAAGTTATTGAAATTTGTATTAAGGAAATCATACCCTGTGAGAGAAAAACATGCGGAATTGTCTGTACATATTTGATAAAGCAGAAACTGAAGCCAGCCAAAAAAGCAGCAGACAGACCTGCTACTATTTCATTAATTTGCCTTTCCGTGTTCCCTTTCCAATAGCCCTTATATAGTTCATCATTTACTGCTGAGGAGCTGTTTCTCCACACAAATAAACCTTGGGCACAACTCACATCTAAATGCACAACAAAAAGATAAAAAGTCATCAGAGTGAAGGTTTATTTCTCCTTTGATTTTGAAGGGGGAGGAGGGATAGGTTGGGAATGACCGTAAATAAGTATATAACAGTAAACCAGTTCAAGGGCTTTCCTTTTCAGCCAGATGGTTTAGCCATTCTTTGCACCTTGTACACTACAAACTTAATTGGTCCCAATAGCAGGACTCTTTGGGGGAAAAACCACTAATTAAGCATCATTCAGCTTTATTTTGAAGGATGATGGGCAATCAAGGAACCTAAACTTTGCCAAGCTTTATACAAAATTTATTTATACCAATGTGCTCTAATTTGATTTACCCATCAATGAAGCTTTTCAGCAATGGCATGGATTCATAGAAAACTACTGAGCAATATATAGTCCGTAAGGTCATTCATTTGGGTTTCAGGAAACTATAAGAGGAGCAATCTTTTTTGTTCAAAGATGATGCTAGGTTAATGGGTTACACACAAAGTTGTTGATTAGGAATTAGTTGGTAGGTAGATATCAGATAACATAGCTAGGGAGTGATGTCTTATACAAGACTGTCTCTCTTTGCTTTGTAAATATAGATAACTGGGTATCTTAATCCATGTTGAGGTAGTAAACCTACAATCTTAGCACTCTCTATGAAGGGATGTAAAGTTTTCATATCACAATAAACAAAGTGAAGTGAAGCTAGACAGGCATTCTCAGATGGATCTTGTTTTTTCCCTCTTTGTTCCTTGTTTTTACAATTTTTCCAATTGCATCAATAGAAAAAACCAGTGCGGCATAGGTTTCCGTTGGACTCATTATCTTCTCCTCTAGAACATTTTTCAGAAAGTAAAGAGCACTTTAGACACACATATAAGTGAGTACTCTTGCTTCTGATCAAATACCCATTCCCTCTCTTTCTGGTGCCTCGGACGTAAGTATATTCTTAGCAATCAGAATCAGTACCCTGGATTGCAACTTTGTCGCATTGATGCACATGCATATTTTTGTTTCCTTCTCTAAGAATCACAAAAATTGGCAGCAAACCTATTTATAGAGAAATAATGCATTTCAGACATGTTAAAAAGAAGTGAAGAAAGAGTTTTCCTACCCAGTGGAATTGTTTTGGAGTATTCCTGAATAGCAACAGAAAATGAAGAGTTTCCTGTGCACTGCTGTTGAACTGCGTACACAGGTTGGTCAGAGAAAAAAGCAGATTCAAGATAGTTCTGCGAATTGGGCAATGAAGCAGTACCCTAAAAATTTTCAGAAGACACATTAGCCACATTAGCAGCAGAGCAATATGGTAATTGCTGATCCTAGTATAATGTCAAACAAAGATGAAGATAACCTACCAGGGCATTCTGGGCTAAGCTGCCTAAAATGTCAGAATAATTCAGAGTAAAAGAATTTGGGACCATATTCCCCACCAAAACTGAAAACATAAAGTCAAAAACAAAGTCAAAACTTAGAAAGGTCTGTCTTACTATCAAATGGTAGCATCTTAGTTTTAAAGGAAAGGAAAAACCATATAGAGGAGTCAGTGGATATACTTTCACCAAGGGATTGATTACTTCCTGTGAAGAGTGTGGTTGCAGGACAAGACCCTATCCTTCTGCAGGAATCATTAGGCAAGTCATTAAATGGTATAAAGTCTGTCCTCACTGCACGATGTTGGGGAGACGGTATTTGTAATAGGGGAGGCCATTCAGGAGGATTTAGTACAGCACATTCTCCTGCTTGTTCAATGGCGGAGTCCTGAATCCCACACTTAAGGTCAGCCTTGTCCAGTTTGTGGTCGATGAATCTTTGGATGAGAGCAAGGAGTAAACAGAGGACAACTGGAAAAGAAATGAGCCGGATATTGGTCATGATATTCCGTCTCTGCAAAAGGATAATTTAAACAATGTCATCAGATGCATCCTTCGTAGAATTTGTTGGACCTCACCATAACATAAAGCATGGTATATGTTCTGTTTAGCCTTACCAAAGCCCATTAAGGAGTTATACTGATAGCTATAAAGGTCATATTGGCTTCAAATTAACTCTATACTTTCTGCGCAAAAGAGAATTTGGCCGCTGGATCCCAAAAGGGACAACTAGCCAATATTAAATTCCCAGGGGCTAAACTGAAGATAAGAAGGCCAGACAACGGTTGTGCATGGTATTTTTACTCTATCCTAACTTCAGAGCATGCTAGTGGAATCTGGGCATTCTTGTGGTCGCAAATGGTTCTATGAGCTGCATTATTGACTCATCCAGTTATACTGAAAGAAATCATGTAATTCAAGAGAGATGCAAATGTCAAAGAAGAAGCACCATTTAATACAGCACTAGATCTTGATATACTCGTTGCCCATTAAAGTATAAGCACAAAGAAACAAGGCAAGCGTTACTCGCACGATGAAGTCGACTCATACACCAAAAAGGAGGAGACACAATTGATTCCGGTATAAGATGCCACAATGGAATCGTAATAGTCCAATTACATTTCCACAATCAAATACGAGAGATACAGAACGAGACCGTAGTGAATTAACCGCGACAGCAACCACCAACAAGGCAAATAACCAAGTCCATGGAGACGCAAAAACTCCAAACCAAAACTTGAAATTGCAAGAATCAGTTCCGCGTGCATCATCCATCATTCAAGATGACGATAAACACACCCGACTGCAGTCCCAACCGAACTAATCTCCGTATTACCAAGAAGGCTTTTCGAACAATGCATTCAAGATACTGATCACTGGCTCACCAAAGCCAAACCGACGCCACCCTCCCCCGCCACTCGCCCGCGGAGAAGGACCCACGTAAAGAAAAGACGCTGAGAGATAATAGCGAACCTGGAAAGTCAAGTTCTTGCGAAGCAGAGCATTGGCCTGAGTCCAGAAGCTGGCCGGGCCATCGGAGGGCTCCGCCATTGAATCCCGAAGCTGAGCATTGGCCTGAGTCCAGAAGCTGGCCGGGCCATCGGAGGGCTCCGCCGTTGAATCCCGAAGCAGAGCATTGGCCTGAGTCCAGAAGCTGGCCGGGCCATCGGACGGCTCCGCCATTGAATCCCACGGCAAACACGACCGTTAAAACTTCACCTCGAGGAGTAAAGCGAATTCCCAACTCAACCTGCGAAACAGAGTCTTTTGGGTCCTCTGGTGCGTCTTCTTGAAGCTGTTCTTGAATGGTTTCAGGGCAACGTCGCCTCCGGTTTTCGGGTCCCTCTGCATTTACGTAGCGCGCGAGTTTTAGGGGGGTTCCCAGGAATCCGAACCGCTACAACTTTTTACTACTCTGCGTTGCGTCGGGTAAGGAAAACAAACAACACAGTGCGAAACAGGCGCCAGTTGCAGTTGTCGGATATGCCGCTAATTACAGCTTAAATTTCCGTTTCGGTACTAAAGCGGCTGTTTCCGCTTTTGGGGCGGTGTCCACGCGCTTTCTGAGCAGCATTGACAACGGCTTTTGGGACTTTAAAGTCTTTTTTGGACAAATGCCCGGAAGTACTTTAGAAAGTAGCATTTTCGGAATGCAAATAAATTTCTATTTTTTCTTCTTTCGACTTTGCTATCGCTTAAAATGTCCTCCAAAACCCGAACTTGCTCGCGAAGGCCTCGATTTCCTATGAGTCAGCGAGCTACCGCAACAACCTTAGCTGAGGAGGGCCGATAGCTGAGTTCCATCGGCAAATGATTTGAGACTTTTTTTATAAAAATAAGTTAGCAAAAGTCATCTACAAAGTGTAGTTTAGTTGCTTCCTAATATATATTTAAAATGTAATTTAGCAAACATTATATGCATCTTGGAAAACTCTTTTAGCTAAAAGACTTTTGTATTTCCACGATAACATTTTCTCCAAAAGCCAAACTAAATCGAATGTTCAGAAACACCTTTGGGACTTTCCATTAACTCAAAGACACCCTTGTCCACATACGATGTTTGTACCTAAATTACATATTTACTATATGAGAATTAGGAACAACACGTGGAATTTGATGAATAAGAAATTGTACTGCAAAATAAATCTGGTTTTGAGGATAAGTTAGAATGTTCACAACTCAAAAACGACAGTGGCAGCATTTGGAAGAACAGCCATTAAGCATTCACATGCTCTCAATGTATGAGTTGAAACACCACACTTTAGACGTGGACGAACAAAGAATTTCTCATTCATTTATCTTCTGTAAGTGATATAAATGATCCTATTTAGGAAAGTATTTTCAAAACCGAACTAATGAAATCTAAGTGTCTTTAAATGATATTTCATGATAAAGAAAAATATTTTTCATGAAAATCATTTAGTTTAATTTGTTTGATGGTTTAGAGAAAGTCATTTTCTTTTTGCCAGAAGGGGAAATTATTTTCCCACAATCTAAGCTTGTTGTTTTGATTTATGAAAAATATTTTCCATAAATTAATCAATTTTCTATCATCAAAACACCTAAAAGTTAAAAAATAATTTCCTGAAAGTAATTTTCCTTCAAACAAACAAAGCATAAAGTATAACTCATTATTTCAATCCTCCAAAACCGATCGAAACAAGTCAACACGTCTTTGCCAAGTCACTTTAATTACTCATGACACTGCTTCTTAAAACCATATGCGCGTCCTCATTGATTAGTTTGCCCTTTTCGAATATCAAAGTTGCATTTGGAGTACAAGTTTTCCCAAATTCGACCTTACCACGATGTGGAAAAAGCATAATCTCTAAGTAGAGATACTTTTATATTGAAGCCTACTACTCCATTAGACTCTCATTTCGACGTGTTGAATAGCTAAAATAACTTGATCCAAAGTTGATACCCTGTCGTCTTTAATTGATATTGTTGGGAATAACGGATCCCCGAAAACTGGATTCGACACTAAATCGAACCCATAAAAGGAGTGCGGAAGACAAGCTCGGGAAAAATCACGTATCACCGATCGTAAAGCACACCACGGATTCGAGCGTACCTTGTTAGCCACAGATTAGACACCGACGCCGAAATGAGGAAGAGAAACTAATCCCGTTCGATCCGATGACGTCAATTTGCCTTGAAGGAAAGAAGGATGTCGCCTCTTGCGCACAATTCTTTCTTTAGGAGTGTCTTTGAGGGAGAGAGGGAGGAGGAACATACGTTATGCCAAAAGGTGCGTTCCTCCCTCTTTATTTCCCCTTATGTACGTCCCCTCCAAAAAGAAACGTGTCCCTTCATCATATTCCTTCATCCATGGGCCCTAATCTTATGGGCCGGGCTTTTTAGGCCCAACATGGGCGGACGGGCCTTAAGCCCATCACTAATAAAACCATCATCTCCCACTCGCACATGGTGGGCCGAACATGATTCTCTTTACCTCTCTTCAACATTCATACCGGTGAATAATCCGTGCGACCAGCATACTTTGAGAGCTCGTTGCTATACATCTGTTAGGAATATATAGCAGTTCATATTGGGCGTCACACTCTGAGTAGATTTAGTATGCAGTACCCTAGATCGATCGATCACATTTATATCTCTCTTGATCTCTTTTAAACAATGATATGTATATTGTATTCACAATTATGATTATCCCAAAGACAGTCATAATTGGTCGACCAGTGAATACAAAACTACAATGTGATTCTCCAAAATCGATCTTCCTCTTTCCTTCAAACTCTCAATTTCAGTTCAACTTGCTTTTCTAGAAATGTCCCATTAGATCGAATCAACTCATGACCATTGGCAACATTCTAAGATAGCAAACACTAAATAGAAATCTTGAGAATAAGTAAAAGTCATGAGGGCACTAAATTGAGGAACTCTTTTCCTCAAGAGTCTCATACGGCATAAAAGTTGAGATCAAACTTTTGCCACTCTTATTGGTCGTCTCATGCATACGTAGTATGAAATACATATTACGGTATTAACTCATTTCCCATGGAGCGTATGTCTACACCATCAATACCGTACAGATGATAGTTCGAGACATACCCAATGTCTAACTTGAGTTCACGTATTTACTCATTCACAAAATTCATCGAACTCACATCGGTATCTTAGACAGATAAAGTAAAATATGTGGGGTATTTTACTTTCGGACATAGTACATATCATGTCCTCATCTTAACACTCGTTGAGGCGACATATTTATTTTAAGCTTGAGCTCTCGATTATCACCTAGATAATAAGCTTAAAAACCGTCTCATCTCTATTTATCACATAGTAAATAGAGGCGATTACTCGTGTGAGTGGGCTAATATCTTATCTCTTCGACATACTTTCTCAACTTAATGTAATGCACTGAGCATTAAGATGCATAAAGATCAAACAGAGATTCATAGGCATTAATAATGAAACAACACTAGTTCATAAATGTGAACAACTCGGAAATTACAATCCAGTACATCAGACTCTACGCAATCCTAGAGATTTTACATGACCACAAAACACATCTCTAGGTATTGGCTTTGTCATAGGATCTGCTACCATTCTATGCGTAGATATGTACTTGTAAGTTCACATCCTTTCGTGCAACCATATCCTTGACAAAGTTATACTTGGTATCTATATGTTTGGTCTTGCCATGATATTTTGGATCTTTGGTGTACGCTATAGCTGCTTGGCTATCACAGTTAACCAATAATGGATGTGCAACTTTCTCAATAACACCTAAATGATCCAAAAATCTCTTAAGCTAAACTCCTTCTTGTACCGTTGCTGATAATGCCACGAACTCAGCTTCCATCGTGGACAAGGCTATACACGTTTGCTTCTTACTGCTCCATGATATGGCGCCATTGTTCAGTAAGAAAGCAAATCCAGAGGTAGATTTCATTTCATCTAAATCTCCTCCCCAATCAGCATCAAATAGCCTTCGAGTCGCAGATCCTTTCCTCGATAACTCAGCGTATAATCAGCAGTTCCCTTCAGATACCTCAGTATTCTCTTAACGGTTTTCCAATGTGCTTGACCTGGATTGGATTGGTATCTACTCACCATTCCAACTGCAAAACATATGTCAGGTCTTGTACACATCATAGCGTACATCAAGCTCCCAACAGCACTAGCATAAGGAAAATGTTTGATTTGTTCCTTCTCTTGTGGAGTCCTTGGACACAGTCTATGGCTCAATTCTTCACCTTTTGTAATAGGAGTGTCTATGGGTTTACAATCTTGCATACGAAATCGTTCAAGAACCTTATTTATATATGTTTCTTGCGAAAAAGATAACAACCTCTTCGAACGATCTCTTGAAATCTTAACTCCAAGAATGTATGCAGCCTCACCCATATCCTTCATCTCAAAGTTGGAAGACAACCAACTCTTGACGGTATTAACAAACTCCATATTGCTTCCGGCAATCAGTATATCATCAACATATAATGATATGATCACAAATTGATCCTTGGATCTTTTGATATATACACAATGATCCTCATCAATCATTGTAAAATCATATGCCATTATGGCATTATGAAAACGTATATACCATTGTCTCGATGACTGCTTAAGGCCATATATCGATCTCAAAAGTCGACATACTTTTTCTTCTTGGCCTTTCACTATGAAACCAGCAGGTTGTTCCATGTATATTTCTTCATCTAATTCTCCATTGAGGAAAGCAGTCTTTACATCCATATGATGTAACTCAAGATCCATACTAGCTACTATTGCCAGAATAATGCAAATCGAGGTAAATCTCACTACGGGAAAACGTATCTTCATAATCAATTCCTTCTGTTGATTATACCCCTTCGCCACAAGGCGAGCCTTATGCCTTTCTATCGAGCCATCGGCCTTTCGCTTTATTTTGAGAACCCACTTGTTCCCAATAGCTCTGCGTCCTTTTGGAAGATCAACCAGTTCCCGAGACTTGGTTTGATTTCATTGACTCCATTTCCTCTTCCATTGCATGAATCCATTTTTTTCCTTACTAGGGCAATTCGAGCCTCATTAATATTTCTTGGCTCATCCTCATCTTGTGGAGCAACCATAAAAGTTTCCCCTTCAATGTCAAAACGTCGACGGGGAATACTTTGGCGACTTGTTCGCCGTATGGGAGATTGTACACTTTGCACATCATTCCCCATTATGCTCCCACTTGGATTAGATAATGATGATGTCGTCTCATTATGTGGTTGCAATTGAGAATGAGTTGAATTCAATTCATCACTTCTCATATTACTCCCACTTGGACGAACTCCACTAAGATCATTATCTTGATCCAAGGTTTCAAATAGGGAGTAATCTTCCCCTATTTCGCCATTCTTAGGAAATTCATCCTCTAAGAATGTGACATCCCGTGATTCAAATTCAGTTATACTCCCACTTTCCTGCTCACCTATGAACACATACCCTTTTGAGTGATCCGAGTATCTTATGAAAATACTCTTCTTTCCTCTGGGACCCAATTTCCCAAACTTGTGAGAGGACTCATGTGTATAGGCAGCATAACCCCATGGCTTAAGAAAACTTAAGTCCGGTTTTCTACCTGTCCATAACTCATATGGAGTGGAAGTAACTGATTTGGAAGGCACACGGTTAAGTATATAGGGAGCGGTTAACAACGCATCACTCCAAAAGGTAATAGGTAAGTTAGCATGCGCCATCATGGACCTAACCATTTCCGGTAGGGTTCTGTTTCTTCTCTCCGCAACACCATTTTGTTGAGGAGTATATGGAATAGATAAGCTGTCTTTCTATTCCTTTTTCATCACATAATTTTCTGAACTCATCGGATAAATATTCTCGACCTCGATCGGATCTCAATGCTTTTATTTTCTTGTCTAATTGATTCTCTACCAGGTTCATAAACCTTTTGAAACAACTTATTGCTTGATTTATGAGAAATCAAATAGACATATCCGAATCGAGTATAATCATCTATAAAAGTGATGAAATAAACAGCCCCATGCCTTCCTCTCACATTCATTGGACCACAGACGTCAGAATGGATTAAATGCAGAGGAAATTCAGCTCTTTTACCTTTTCCAAATGGTTTCCTTGTCGTTTTCCCTACCAGGCAATGCTCACATATGGGCAAATCGACTTTTTCAATGTTGCCCAACAAGCCCTCTTTGACTAGTCTATTCATACGCTGTTGGCCAATGTGACCAAGTCTAGCATGCCACACATTCACATAATTATCATATGAATTAGGAGACGTGAGAAGGGAATAACAAACATTTGCATTAACATAGTCAATATCTAATACAATGAAACCATCCAGAAAATAACCACAACCATAGTAGTTTGTATCCAAATACAAATCTACACCTCTTTTATGGAAGTTCACATTAAAACCAAACTTAACCAACACTAAAACAGACACTAAATTTCGACGAATCTCCGGAGCATACAACACATCATGTAGGAATAAAGTGCGCCCACCACGCATGTTCAGTTGGCATGTGCCAATTCCTTTTACTTCAGCTATGGAGTTGTTTCCCACATAGATCCACTTAGTTCTAGTCGGAACTCGTCGAAATTCTACGAAGGATTCTCTATCCTTCGCTACATGGTCTGTCGCTCCTAAATCTACAGTCCACAGAGGATTAGATTGAGTCAAGAATATAGAACTTGACACATATGCAAAGTTCCCAATAGTACAAAGGGTGTGTACGTTCTTTGGATCGCGACAATCGCGGGCATAGTGACCCCTCTGGTCACAGTTGTAACATTTCACCCTTGAGATATTCTTCACATGAAGACGTTTTCCTCTATTCACACGAGGACGTTTTCCTCTCTTTTGTTGGTTAATTCTTGGTTTCTTGCAGGAATGACTTGATCCCTTGCTATCCCACATATTGAACGAATCAATGCGCTTGCGCTTAGAGCTTGAAGCCCCTTCTGAGCTTAAAGCAATACAGTAAATATCTGTATCCTGCTCAAATGCCTTGAGGCGATGATCAGCTATCTCAAGGTGGCGCACAGCATCCTCAAGATCTTCCATAACATGGTCAAGAGCTTTTAGTGCTTTTTGCTTTTCCAGCACATATTGAATTCTCATATTCAATATTTCACTATTCTCGCTGTTCAATTTGTCCTCTTTGTTCAAATAAGCAATTATGTTCTTAGTTGCTGAATCCATCGATCTGAACATATCAGACATATATGCACGAAATATTAATGCCTATCATTTATGCATCCCTTTTGCACAGACCCATCATATTAATGAGTAATTTCAAGTAAGGTTTTAGAATCAAAAGGCACTACGTTTCCAATCATCCTCCAAAAATCCTAACTTAAAACTATCATTAATATGATTGTCATATGCAAAATCAATTCTATGAAGTTACAAAAACTTCTATAACTACCCACAGCTAACTACCCACAACAACCAGCAATAACAGAAAGCAACAGATAATTGACATACATTATAATAATAATGCTTTCACATAATATAACTAACATATAGGTTGCTACATCAACAACAATCAGGTAGTAAACATTACATAAGATGTCCACTAAGCACACTAAATAAAGACCAGCCAAAAACAACTAACACAACTTCATAAAGTGAACAGGAAAAGATCATTTTTTGTTCAATTTCTTGATCTTTTCCCTTGTAATAATGCAGTAATATTCTTTTACAAAATCCATCATAATTTTCTTATATGAAGCAGCTCCGTTGACATCCCAAATGCGATTCAACACATCTTGCCATTCAGGTGGAAGAGTGTTAATGAAAAATCGCACCATCTCAAACTGTGGCATGGGACGACCATTCCATATGACCTTTTGTATCTTCCCGTTGACTTCAAGAACATGATCAATTAAGTCACCACTCTCCCATCGATAATCGGTCGGGTCGCCTATCAACTCGAAAAAGCCTTTTCTTTTGTTTATCGGTAATTACGCGAATAGGCGTGCATAACTCAAGGGGAGGCATTGTTCCCGCAACAAATGCAGAACAAATAAAATGGATTACATATAATCCACATAGACATAATTGAAAAAAAAAACACATTTTTTTTTTTCGGGTCAATGGTCAACGGTCGTAGTCGTCAACGGTCAACGACGAGGTCAACGGTCAACCGGGTCGGACGGTCGGGCCGGGCGCCGGTCGGGCCGGGCGGGGGGTCCGACCGGGTTGTGCGCGGCACGGGCGCGTGCAGGCCGACGTCACGATGACGTCGGGCGGCGCGTGCCTCGCACGCGCCCGGCGTCCGCGAACGCCCACGTGCGTGCGCGTGCGACGTACGCGCCTTCCCCTGTGAATCGGCGCGTGCCTCGCAACCGCCAGCGTCCGCGAACGCGCACGTGCGCGCGCGTGCGACGCACGCGCCTTCCCCTGTGAATCGGCGCGTGCAACGCACGCGCCGAAGGCGCCGCTTCGTTCCGGCTGCGCGTGGGGGCGCGTCCGGCGTCCTTTGGTGGCGTTCCGCCACTCGTCGCGTTCGTCTCGACGAGACCTTTCATCCAGAGCTTTCAGAAATGAATTTTGAGTTACGTAAACTCGAAAAAATGGATGAACAAGTGCTCGGTGTCGGGATTTTTCTACCCCGATTGGTGTCGGCCGATTAATTTCACGAAAAATCAATAAGAAATCATCCATAAACATGAAAGAGGTCGGGAATAACATGAATGGGGCTCTGATACCAATGTTGGGAATAACGGATCTCCGAAAACCGGATTCGACACTAAATCGAACTCATAAAAGGAGTGCGGAAGACAAGCTCGGGAAAAATCACGTATCACCGATCGTAAAGCACACCACGGATTCGAGCGTACCTTGTTAGCCACGATTAGACACCGACGCCGAAATGAGGAAGAGAAACTAATCCCGTTCGATCCGATGACGTCAATTTGCCTTGAAGGAAAGAAGGATGTCGCCTCTTGCGCACAATTCTTTCTTTAGGAGTGTCTTTGAGGGAGAGAGGGAGGAGGAACATACATTATGCCAAAAGGTGCGTTCTCCTCTTTATTTCCCCTTATATACGTCCCCTCCAAAAAGAAACGTGTCCCTTCATCATATTCCTTCATCCATGGGCCCTAATCTTATGGGTCGGGTTTTTTAGGCCCAACATGGGCGGACGGGCCTTAAGCCCATCACTAATAAAACCATCAGATATGGAACTCAAGATGCACATATGAGGTAAGTGTAAAGTCAATTTCCTGAAAAATAAAGAAATTCTTATCGTGTGAGCAAACTATTTTTCAGCCTCGATTCCTTTCACAACCGGATTCATCCATTCCTAAAACCGTAAAACCGAGTGCAATAGTCATTACAATCCCTCTCATTATAAATGGTAAACGTGGACTGTTCATCTTCGCAATGCTTTTTTGGACATGAACCTTCCTCTTCATTTTCTCGAATGTCAGGCCCACAAAAAATTCTTAAAAAACAGTAATAAACATCTCCTCTTGAAAAGAAGAGATGGGTGATAATTAAAACCTTCTCGATTAATTGAAAACGCACCAACAAAACTTTCTAACTAGAAGAAACTTGAATTGACGTTACTCGAGTAATGGATTAGCAGCTGTTATGCGAATCGGCAAAGGATGTATTTTTGCAAGTCAATATAGGGATCGGTTCACCTTATTTTCGGCTGCGAGCAATACTATTAAATTTGCTTATCGGAGAGAGAAAAAAAAAAACCCTTTCAATTAAGGGAAAATTAAATCGACATTGATGTATGAAGATCACAAAAATTCAGCAAAAGAAAGATAACAAGCGATAGTAAAGAAAGAAAAAATGGCGCTATGGCGGGCTTTGTCGAGGGCGAAAAGACGCCACGCTATGCGCAGATGACAATTCGACCGTTGATTGGACGGTCCGGAGAATTTAACCGATTTTTGAACTGAAGCGACAAAGACGAGCGAGGAAAGGATCAAAGGACGGGACATGATCGGACGACTATTGTCGCGTCTGCTATCGTAATCCAATTTTTTTGTCGGACTTGACTGATCGAATTAATAATCCTGCAGATTCTTGAATTTTTAATAATCTTTGCCTTTTGACAATTTTGCCCTTTACCCTCTTTACCTTGAATTACCCAATTAGCCTTTAGCCCCTCTTTACCTTCAGTTACCCAAATAGCCTTTAGGAAACCAACTCCCCCTTCCTTCCTTCTTTTCTTTTTTATTTTTTTCCCAATAAAAAAAAAAAAAACCACGGATGGAAAAGTAAAATTCTTTTCTTCCACTTGTTTTTGTAGATCCTATGATTTTTTTTTTTTTTTTTTTTTTGGATAACCTAAAGTTTGAGAGCACCGAATATGGTGTGGCAATTACTCTTACGATCTTACTTGAGCGGCTGTTGATAGGCCTCTGACCAATGAAAGACCCCTAAGAAAGTTGTCTTTCACGCCGTCGAGTAATTAACCACAATCAAAATTTGTGAAGATGCAACCAGACATCTTTATGAAGACCACTATGATGACTGCTCAATGACTGCCATTATACGTACTTATAGCTTGGATTGTAACACCTAAAATTCTGTCATGCTTATTTTGTTGAAGCGATCCTAGCTCATACCTCTTCGTCATTGTCAAATGACTGATGGACTCACATGTTGAAATTTTCGTAATTTAGATAGCTCATGATATATATATATATATATATATATATATATATATATATATATATATATATATATATATATATATATATATATATATATTATGGAATTTCTTGTACATGTACTCCATTCAGTTTCGGCAGAATTTGACTTGTCCATGAACTCTCTGTGCTTGTTGTTGATTGGGCAATTGTTTCCTGCATTGATGAACTGATGCTCAGCATCTGCTTTGGTTGGTTGCAATTCATCTCTTGAGTTCAATCCTGACTGAAAAGTCTTACATAGGGAGATGCAAAATTAGGTGCCTTGATAAATGAAACAAGTTTTCTCGTTTGGGTTGCCCGATTATTCTTTCTATTACTGAGCTTTGTCTAGTCATTGCTATGCTTGGGTTTGCTGAAGATATTAATTTCGAACTGGAAGTCTGAAAAGAATCATCAGTTACGCTCTCCTGGGATTGGAACTTTGTGTATTAAATCGTGCTTTTTTTTTGGGCACTTATTTAAAATGCTTGTTAGGTCAACCATTAGCTATATGAAACAAACTGGATTTGATTACTGATCTCCTTAGGAATTTTGCTGCATATCCTATCCAATACAAAACATAAATCAATTTTCTCTTTGTCCTCAGAGTCAGCTAAAATGTAATGAACATTTCAAGTATTCGAACTATTCCTTCTGTGCTTGTCTAGATCTTTTACTTTGCTGTGAATCGAAAAACCATTGAACGTTCATAAGTCTGTCCGGGGCTAATGATCTGTGAAGGAAAATTTGGGCGATTCACATTCTGGGAATCCCTGTGTCTCCAAGCAAAGACCTGCATGACTAGAGTAAACAAATCCTCCTTTTCCTCCCTTATTCTCCAGATAATTAGCCGTGTAAAATTGCATCCCAGGCTGATTACTCCATAGCTCCATCTTTCTTCCTGTTATGCTGTCCCCGACAATCGCGACCTTCTTTAGATGTCTGTGTCCCATGTTGTCGAGCACGTAGTTAATGTCATATCCATGGGATAACTCGTTTATTCTGCTTCCAATTTGGCGTCGTCGGAGGAAGTCGTATGGCGATCTTACAATGTACATTATTCCGCTGGCGGGTATGAGATGTTCATCGACTCGAGTGATCTTGGAACCGAATAGTTGGATAGTGTGTTGAGAGGATGTCACCACTGTTGTGGCCACCGAGATTCCAGTAGGTGTGCAGGGCTAGGTTCACTGGAGTAGCCTTGTTTAGGGCCTTGGCTTCCATTTTCACGCCCAGCTTGTTTGTTTCAATTATCATGTAGGTTACAGAGACAGACAGATCACCTGGAAAGCCTGTAAATAGGTGGACAAAGTGAAGCAATAGCAATCATAAGCACTTTTCACTTTTAAGAGCGTGTTGCAGGATTTTAACGGTTGTTGAGCGGAACTTATGATTCATCTTTTTCATGTTCAGTTGATGAAAAGGATCATGTATGCCCAACAAGCAAACTAGACCAGGATTTCAAAATAGAACCCCAAGGATCTGGGAGTTGAAATCAAGTTTAGATACCTTGTTCTCCATCATAGCTCTTGGAACCAAAAGTCACATGACTCTTCTCTGTAACTCTTCATTGTCCATATTACATTGCCAAATTCTATCAGGCCACCTGAAGTGATTCATTTGGTTAAATTCAATATTACTGATGAATGGTGATGGGTGTTGTATGAGGATCAGGAAGTTGTGAGTACCATGCAAGGTGTTGTTTCCCTCATTAGTGAAGAGCTTGTAGCAAGTGCCGTTTAGAGTGAAATGATCCCTACCAATCCTATTTGCAACTTGTTCAACAGTGGCTCCAAAATAGGTTGAATCATTCTGCAATGCACCATCAGTTTTATGAAGAGGATCGCTCTGCTAAAACAAGTTTAGAAGTAGAATTATAACCAAAGTAAATTTGCTTTCGAATTTGCATGTACATATCAGCGAGTTTGAGCTTCAAAGTTGCCTCATAGCTAAATAAATTTTGCGGAGGAAGGGGGGAAGGGAAGTGAGAATGATCCTGACCTTGTACTTGTCAAATTTATCATATCCAAGAACAATATCACCTAATTCACCTGAATTGCATAGAAGTTAGAATTGAAGTCATGAGGCAGACAACCAAATTAAGAAAGTATCAAGCTATTTACTCTCCATCTCCAATTAAATCCCTGTTTGGCGATCGTTTCCATTAGACTGATTAATTCAGAGTCCTAAAAAGAAATCTCCATACAGAAAACACAAGTTCAGTCTTTGTTTATTTTATTCATTCTTCGATATAAACAACGCATGATGTTGCAGATCCCGCATCAGAGAAGGGAAATCATGGTGGAAATTTTCTTCAGGTTCTCTTTTTTCCTGCCATGACTAATGAGGTGACTTAAGATGTATTCATTAATCGGTGTTTCAAAAGCGGGCAAATAATACTCACCGTGCTTGTCAGGAAGGATAAGAGAGAGCATAGTGGCTCCATAGTTTGTGAATTTTACAGAAAAGTTCCCTCTTTTCAGCTCGTAAACTCCAGCTTCCTGCTTGCTTCACAGACTTGGACAGCTAACAATAACTCCACTAGAAACACAATATAAAAACTAGTCTTTGCCATTGCAGCTCAGAATGAGTCATGACCATTTGAATTGCGACTTCTCTGAGTTGGTGTGCTATAATAATACTATAATAAGGCGGCTATGCTCAAAATATCTGGAACTTATTTTCGGATAAGGAGTCGTTATGGTACAAGTGGGTCCACTTGACCTTCTTAAGGAGAAGAAATTTCTGGGTTGTGAAGAAGCCGACTTATTGTTCTTGGGCATGGAAGAAAATTCTACAACTCAGGACGGAAATCCGGCTTTGCTTCCATTGGAGGTTAGGTGATGGCTTATCCATGTCGCTCTGGTTCGACAATTGGCACCCCAGGGGTCCTTTGAATTTATTTTTCACTGATTCGCTCATCTATAGCTCCGGTCTCTCTAGGCAAGCGTTGGTGGCTGACCTCTTCTCCGAGGATGGCCGGGCCATTAGATCGGTGATTGAGTCTTGGGGTTCGCCGCTTCCCTCCTTGTTTGGAGTCCAGGATCGGTTCTGTGGACAGAGGACTCTTCGGGCGTGTTCTGAGTGTCCTCGGCTTGGGAGGCCTTAAGGCGTAAGAAGGTTAGAGTCAATTGGCATCACTTCATTTGGAACAATGCCATCCTATCTCGGTATCAACTAAACCTCTGGCTCATTACCAAGCATAGGTTGCCTACACAGTCTCTCCTTATGTCTTGTGGTAGGATTGATGCTGCCTCCTACCCTTTTTGTAACGAGGTGCCCGATTTTATTGATCATCTCTTCTTTGATTGTCACATTACTTCTAGTATGGCATTCTTTTGGGCGACCAAATGCAATCTTCCCTGGAGGAATAGGTCTTGGGACGATACTCTTAGTTGGGCCACTACCTTGCTTTCGGGCAAGGATTTTTATAAGTATATTGCCCGTTTTTCTTTTGGTACACTTTGTCATATCATTTGGAAGAACATGAACAATATTCTTTTTAGGGGGAGCCCGTTTCTATTTCGGCCATGAAGAAGCATCTTCATAAGGTTGTCAAGGACAAGGCTTTTACCTTTAAAAAGGTAGAAGACTCCACCAGAAATCGGAGGCTGCAGTGCTCTTGGGATGTGGACCCCATTATCTTCTCTTCCTCTGATCGCCATCTGGCTGGCTAAGCGTCTCGCTGTCTGCTAGCTTGTCTTTGCCTGGCGGCTGTTCTGCCGTTGGCCTTCTCTTTTGGTTGCTCTGGTTGTAGCCGTTTGGCTTTTTCCTCAGCTTCCTTCCACTCATTATGAGCCTGTTCATTTTGAGTGCAAGTTTTTGAAGCCGGTTCGTTTCTACATACATTTTGACCTTTCCTCAATATATTGCTTACTTTCACTAAAAAAAAAAAAAGAAAAATACTGTAAGTCCCTGTAGCTTTGAAAAATGTAGACAATGAATGTGCTGCAATTGCCGGCTTCTGTGTGTTTCTCGGTTGGGATCACCCCAAATCAGCTAACTCTTTTGTTCTGTCTTGAATGGATTATTGTACTTTATGACGGCAAAGAATTCTTGGAGATTTTTCTAACTTTATTCAGTTGAAAACTCAGATTCCCTCGGTAACATCAAAATGTGCTTCACAACTTATATTGCTGATTAAGAGTAATCTGCTTGATCACTGCAGTTTGTTCGGATATGTGGTAACTGTTCTAAGACTTCCCAAAGGATTGTCCTCCAAGCCCCGTCTCACTCTCACAACCATTTGGCAGCTGGAGTGGATGCTTAATATGATCTAAAAGCAGAGTCCGTGATCAATCTTCTGGTAAAACTAGGTGCTAAGAACAGAAAATTAGGCGCAAATTAATGATATTTCATTTAGGATTTCAAAACATTGATAGCATGTGACTTGTACTACATAAATACAACAGAAACATTTCTTTCAGTAGGGAGGTAACAATTATACAAAAGAAAGACTGTAATTGATACATATACAGAAAGTGGAAACTTTCTAAAAGCAATGCCTGTTAAGAAGTATCCTGGCGAGATGATGCGTATTGTAGTTGTAGAGAAATGATGTGACTGTAGCTACAAACAACGAAAAGGGACAAGAAAATTCTGTATAACATTCTGGATCATGTCAGAATATTATATTTCTAACAATCATGACAGCACGTTGAATGCCTGCGCACTTCGAGCAACCTTAATGAAGACATCCTCCAAGGTTGTATCTGCTAATCCCCAAGCATGAACGGTGAACCTGCTCTTTGCATTCTCAACTACTTGGAATACATCCGCGATCTTGACCTCATGCTTTGGCAGTTCAAACTTCTGAGTTCCAGATATTTGATATATTCTTTTAGCGCCCGGAGAGAGATGCTGCACCATATTCTCCACTTCTTCCTCATAAGTGGATGACGTTGTCATCGTGAACATGTAAGAACCTCCGTATCTAGCCTTCAGCTGTCATCAAAAGTAAAAATGTACATTCAGGTGTTTTCATGCAAAGCAGGCTGACTAGCCATCAGAAGGTTCCTCCTCATCAAGGTCATGACAGGTCACTCAAAAGTTATCCAACTGGGTAGTAGCAAAGAATTTGCAGAGTAAAAATGTGTTTTTTTTAGGAATCCAAATCAAATGCAGGTGCAGACAAATATTAGATAGAAAGGAACAAAAACCCGATATTTCTTGGGTTCCGAAAATTATATCTTAGGTGGTAGATGCAAAAAGAGATTTGAAACAAAGGAAAGAATCTATGTCAGGAAAAGAAGGATGACATCTTTCTGTATTGCCACTAAAGGGAAAAGGGGAAAAATATTCAAATGATGGCAAAAATCCAGTCAACAGTCCAATGGTACATCATATTATCCATTATTTACCTCTTTCGGGTTCCCTATACACTGCAAACTTCCATCAACAAATATTCCCAATCGATCACACAGTACTTCTGCCTCTTCCATTGAATGAGCTGAAAATAAGCGAAAAAGTTCTTCAGTGATGTATCCTCCAGGTGTGACATATAAATGGAATTTCTTCATCAAAGTAATAGCTAAAGCTACGGAATATTTAGCCAGGGGTACTAAATCAAGATGTTTCAGTTTCTTTACGCGTGTATGCACCCATTGTGATCTCCATCTAACATGTTCGACTTTCAGGCACAGCCTAATGTACATGCAGGAAAACCAGTTACAGCGATGTCTGAAAATGTGCCCCATGTCTGTAGCATGCACACGAAAGCACGCACAGTGAGAGGGACAGTTGGGGGAGGGGGTGGTTAGGGAGTTCTCGAACATACTGGTCAGAATAATAGCACGGTCTTGCTTTGCATGCTTCACAAGTTGTTCCTTGAAGCTGGATCCAACCCCGTACTCGGTTCATCCATGTAAACAACCTTGCCAAATTTAGAGCAAAAATCAACAGCACAAAGGCATTAGCTCTGCCATGACAGATTCATCCAAAGAATTATAAAAAGAGTGGAGTTTGCTTTAGAATCAACATGTTCATCAGGGAGTTTGTTTTCGGTTATAGCTCCCACAGTTGCATTATAGCTAAATAAGTTTTGGCAGAGGATGGGGCAGAAGGGAAGTAAACATTGATCCTGACTTTGTACTTATCAATGGTATCATGTCCAAGAACAACATCAGCTAAGTCACTTGAATTGCATAGAAGTTAGAAAGGAAGTCATAAGGCAGAAAACCAAATTAAACAGAGTGTCAAGCTATTTAATCTCCATCTCCAATCAAATTCATGTTTGGCCATCATTTCCATGAGATTGCTCAGTTCAGGTTCCTGAATAGTCATCTGCATGTACAGGAAACACAAGTTCAGTGTTTGTTTATTTTTCCCTTTCTTTGATTTGAACAACGCAAGATACGTATCGGAGAAGTAAAATCATGAGGAAATTTTCTTCCTGTTCTCTTTCTTCCTGCTATGACTAATGATGTGACTCAAAATATTTTCTCTAGTCAGTGTTTCAGTAGTGAGTGAATAATACTTACCGTGCTCGTCGGGAAGGATAAGAGAGAGCATAGTGGCTCCATAGTTTGTGAATTTTACAGAAAAATTCCCTCTTTTCAGCTCATAAATTCCAACTTCCTTGCTTGCTTCGCTGGCTTGAAAAGCTAACAATAACTCCGCTAGAAAACACAAGGTAAAAACTAGTTTTTGCCATTGCAGCTCAGAGTGCCGTTATGGCCATTTGAATTGCGACTTCTCTGAATTAGTGTGCTATAATAATACTGTAATTCCCTGTAGCTTTGAAAAATGTAAACGATGAATGTGTTGCAATTGCCGGCTTCTGTGTCATTTGTCGGTTGGGATGACCCAAAATTAGCTAATTCTTTTGTTCTGTCTTGAATGGAGTATCGTACCTTATGACGGCAAAGAATTCTTGGCGATTTTTCTAACTAGATATTCAGTAAAAAACTCAGATTCCCTTGATAGCATCATAATGTATTTCACAACTTATTGCCGAGTAAGAGTAATCTGCTTGATCACTGCAGCTTATTTGGATATCGCAGTAACTGTTCTAAGACTTCCCCGTCCTACTCTCACAACCATTTGACAGCTGGAGTGGATGCTCAATGTTGATCTAAAATTACAGTGCATGATCAATTTTCTGGTACTGTTAGATGCTCAGAACAGAAAATTAGGCGTAAGTTCATGATTTTTTGTTTAGGAATTCAAAACATCAATGGCATGTGATTTATTAAAGTAAATATGACAAACATTTCTTTCATTAGGGAGGTAACAATTATACGAAAGAAACACTGTAATTGATACATATACCGAAGGGGGAAACTTTCTAAATGCAGGGTAATTTGTATGCCGGTTGAGAAGTACCCAGGAGAGCCGGTGGATATTGTAGTTGTAAAGCAACAATGGACTGTAGCTACAAGTGATGAAAAGGGACAAGAAAATTCTGTATAACATTCTGGATCACGTCAGAATATAGTATTTTCTAACAATCAGGACAGCACGTTGGATGCTTGCGTGCTGCAAGCAACCTTAATGAAGACATCCTCCAGGGTTGTGTTTGCTAATCCCCAAGCATGAACCGTGAACCTACTCTTTGCATTCTCAACAGCTTGGAATACATCCGAGATCTTGACCTCATGCTTTGGCAGTTCAAACTTCTGAGTTCCAGATATTTGATATATTCTTTTAGCACCTGGAGAGAGACAACGCACCATGTTCTCCACTTCTTCCTCATAAGTGGATGACGTTGTCATCGTTAACACATAAGAAGCTCCGTATCTAGCCTTCAGCTGTCATAAAAAGTAAAAATGTACATTCAAGTGTTTTCATGCAAACCAGGTTGACTAGCCATTAGAAGGTTCCCCTTCGACAAGGTTGCTCACAAGTCACACATAGATATCCAACCGGGTACTAGCACAAAATTTGCAGAGTAAAAACATATCACTTTGGGCACCAAATTAAATGCAGTTGCAGACAAATATTATATAGCGAGGAACAGAATCCAGATATTTCATGGGGTTCAGAAAATTATATCTTGCGCTATAGATGCAAAAAGAACATGAAAACAAATGATATAATCTATATCTGAAAAAGAAAGATGACATCTTTCTGTATCGCAACTTGAAGAAAAGGGAGAAATATTTAAATGACAGCAAAAATCCAGTTGACAGTCCAATGGCTCATTATATCATGTACTATTTACCTCTTTAGGGTTCCCTATACATTGCAAACTTCCGTCGACAAATATTCCCAATCGATCACATAGTACCTCTGCCTCTTCCATTGAATGAGCTGAAAATAAGCGAAGAAGTTCTTGAGTGACTTAGCCTCCAGTGTAAGATAAAATTGGCATTCCTTCATCAGAGAAGGAATAACTAAAGTTATGGAATCTTTAGCCCAAAAGAAAAAACAAGAAGAAGAAGAAGAAGAAGAAACTAAAGCTATAGAGTACTTAGCCAGGCGTCGTTAATGAAGATATTTCAGCTTCTCTACGCACGTAAGCACTGGTTGGGATCTCAATCTAATATGTTCAAACTTTAGGCATGGCCTAATGCACATGTGTGCAGCAAGCACACAAAAATGCGGATGGTGAGAGACACCTTCCATGCCGGGGGGAGGGGTGGGGCGAGACAGAGAGGGAGGGAGTTTTCCAAACTTACTGGTTAGAATAATAGCCCGGTCTTGCTTTGCACGCTTCACAACATTCCATAAGTTGTTTCTTGAAGCTGGATCCAACCCCGTACTCGGTTCATCCATGTAAACAACCTTGCCATATTTGGAGCAAAAATCAACAGCATGAAAGCGTTAGCTTGAAGGGTCTTTGGTGCCTCCTAAAATGAGATACACTCTTAAGACTTACTTTGGGATCTCCAATAAGTGAAATAGCAACACTCAGCCTCCTCTTCATACCTCCACTGTATTTTCCGGCTTGTTTGTCAGCAACACCACCGTAAAATAAGTTAACACTCTTGAGAGATTCCTCCACCGCCTAGATCAACAAAATGAGAGTGCAAAGTGAATGAATGATTAACCAGTGAGGCATAGTTCAATAATTCTACATTCACATACAATACATTTATAACTAGCTAATAGAGATTGCTTATGCTTATTCTAGTTCACATGAAGTTGCATGACGGTGCAAAAAAAATTGCTGAACTTTGAATATATTGTTTCTTCAACTATCGAATCAGATATTCGAAAAGAATGAGAAAGAAAAGTAACAGCTTACTTGTGTCAATGCGGAGCCCTTGAGATTTTTTAGTCTTCCATAGAAAAGGAGGTGCTCCCGGCCCGTTAAGGTTTCCCAGAGCAGGCTTAATTAATAAAGACAGGAAAATTCAAGACTTGTGCAATAAATCAAAATCAGAAGGGGAAAAGGAGGGAGGGGTAAAATTTCTTCGTGAGATAACATAAT
Source organism: Eucalyptus marginata (assembly GCA_014182565.1). Taxonomy (NCBI): domain Eukaryota; kingdom Viridiplantae; phylum Streptophyta; class Magnoliopsida; order Myrtales; family Myrtaceae; genus Eucalyptus; species Eucalyptus marginata. The sequence goes on along the minus strand of CM024595.1, from coordinate 28,422,724 downwards.
GCCAGCTTACTCATGTTGAGGGCATACACCCATGCTAGTATATATGCCATCCATATGAGTTTGTATATCGAGCCCATGAACATATGCTGTTCCAGAGGTTGGTTTTGCAAGGCCGATCATCTGTTAATAGATAGAATGACATCTCTTGAGTTTTAAGGACAACTCATGACAATCTCTGAACATTCTTCTTAACAAAAGAAATCTCTGTTGAGATGCTCCAAGGTTCGTGTTAATACAATTCGAGTCTCATTTATCCAAAGAGAAAATTTGCACTTACCATAGTGATGAAAGAGGTTTTGCCTGCTCCATTTGGACCAAGCATGCCAAAGCATTCCCCTGCTGGCAAAGCGAGTGACAACCCTCTAACCGCAAATTTCTCAGGATTTCCATCCCTTCCGGGATACACCTTCTTGAGATTGTCACATACAATAGCGTGTTTTGTGCTTGGATCTAGCAGCAACTGCTTAACCCTCTCCCTCTAGAAAAATTAATGCAAATGAAAAACAATCATCTTAAATAGTCAAGCCAACTCGAACAGTATATAACCACACTAAGACCTTGAGAACATCCAGTATAGACCATTCACTTTATGTAGAAAAATTCTTGTTTTATTGAGGGAACACTTCAACTGCCAAAAATCAGCAGGCAAAAATAATAGGTAGGTTATAGGTTAAAGACCGTTAACATGTAAGATGAAAACAACAAATGAAGTCCTTTCAAAGGGAAATATAACCTCACTATAAGCTGTCCAAGCTATGATGCAATTATCAAGGTACTCTATCTATCAAGCCTATTGGGGCCAGTATGTCAATATGCACTATTTCCACTACCAAAAAACGACTAGAGGAGATGCACCGGTTACCTCCTGGCTGACGTCAGGTTTCTCCATCTGAACAAGGACTTTAGATCCTTGCCTTTGCAAGCTAGGCCTCTGGGAAGAAGATGGATGCTTTTTTCCGAATCTTTCAAAGAGAAACATAACACTTTTTCCACTTCCAGATGATGTGACCAGATCTATATAATAGGCTACAAAAAGCACCACCAACCACTCAACAACCATGATAATCAGAACCTCTTTCATCCCATTTTTGCTATCACTTAAATCAATCCAACGCATGCCATGATAATTTCCTGTGGAGGAATATTGCGCAAACTCGTACAAGCCACGGTACAGTGAGAAGCCAGGGTATAATTCCATTATGATCATCCAACCTCCTGCAGAAGATTAACACAATTGATCAGGAGAATAAAAGATATTTGGCAAAGAAAAAAAAGCATGAAAGCACTGACTTCAGAAGGGCTGCAGACTTTCATACAGTAAAGTAACCCCTAATGCAATACTCAACATGATGCTTAAAGAAAGTGAAAATGACATCTTGCAAGCATCAACTATTCCTTCTCTTGCTCTAAATGGACATTGTGCAAATAGATGTCTGATTAAACACCTTCCCTTAGAAGCAACAATGGTCTTCACACAAAAGGTACATTACTCTCGTGGACAACTATAGAGGAGAAGATTTATGCTCATAACGATAAATGGACTACTCTCCACTGTTGTAAAAGTTCCACTTTTACTACAAACACTGAGCCTGTCTCAATTTAGCCTGTTCGAGGTGGTTTGAGCACATGGAATGACAGCCTTCGAATATTATAGTGAGAAGATGCAATTATGGGTTGATATTCAGGTCAAAAGTGCTGGTGGAAGACTAAAAAGACTTGGAAGAACATTATAGGAAAAGATAAGAGTACTTAGACTCTACAGATACTTGATAGAGAATATCACACAATGTCATAAAACGATTTGGGTAGTCTACCCCACTTGGTGGAATAAACCTACTAAGTTGTTGCTGTTTGCCACCAACCCAAGCAGCACACCACAGGCAAGATGGTGCTGTGGCATCATCTTGTACTTACTTCCCATGAACCACCAGGGATCTGTCTCTGGCAATGTGAACTATGGCTGAAAATGCCACTTGTGAGGGGTTTGGAGTCAGCAAAAGAAAAACACAAGCGGCTCACACACATATGGAAGTAGAATGAACTCTGCGAAAGAAAGGGATGATGGAGTTGATAAAGAAATCAACCATAACCAATTGTCTTAATTTTCATGAAGTAAGTAGTCCTTGCAAAAAAGGTCCAGAACACTAAGGCAATTTTAAGTAGTAATTAGCCTTTCTTTAATGGCAACTTTTACTTACTTGGGAAAGATGTATCTTCAACGAAGAATTGGAAAAGGAAACCTCCCAATAGACCAGTTCCAAAGACACATATATAACCCACCACTGCAGTCATCACATTTCAAATTGTCAGTGATGTTATCTAAAATCATCAGGGAAATGAAAAGATACCATTGCATAAAACCAATGTCACCACTGTCAAACCTGTAGCAGTCTTCACACTGGAGAAAAATGCTGCTACCAGAAATGCCAGAGAAATTTGCAAGTTTATGTAGATGAAATAAAAGACAAACTGCATACTGTAGTCGTTCAATGTGAAAAACTTTAAACCTGCAAAGTTGCAAACAAATTAAAAAAAAAAAAAAAAAAAAACTGCAAGAAAATAAGAAACTACAAAAGAAGCTAGACGGATTATTACTGATGACTGAGCCGAAGATCACAAAGCACAGCATGTAGATTGAAGATATGCAAAGGAAATAAGCATATGAAATCAACCAATATGGTCCATCACCAAGCCCATGCATTTTCATCATAATTCTCAGCTTCTGCTGTTTCTCATAAACCAGAGCTGTCAAGACTACCTGCATCATAAGAAGGGAAAAGGGGGATCAGAGCCGTGTAATAATAGAGAAAAAAAAATGAACCAAGACAAGAGGCTAAAGCTTGGGAATAATAGGAGGGTCTAGCAGTAGGATTTGTGCACAAAAAGAAATAAACACCAGATTATTAAGGTTGCATCAGGAAAGGAAGCAGACTTGAAACCAGAGTGATGAACTATCATATATCTAGTTCCAAAACATAAGTCAGCAGAAAGAAATGACCACAAGAGTTAACTTGTCGCTTAAGTTCTTCCCCTGCCCAGTCAGTCCAACGCCACCTTCTCCGTTTTAGGGGTTGGAGCCCCTTAATTAAAAGAGTTGTACGAGTTAAACTGAAATTTGTCAAGCTGAGAAAGAGACAGAAGTGGCCATTTGAAACTATGTGTACACTTTTGTAACCACTTACAGGGAACAGTTGAATGATAACCCATGTAAAGAAGAGTGTGCTAAGAACAGAAGCGAAGTCCAGCCTCACTTCAGTTTCAGGTTTAGGCATATCTTTGATGAACTCAAACAGCAATTTTGTTGCGGGCCCCAGCAAAAACTGAACGTAAGCATTGGATGCCTGAAAGACATATACCAGGATAACTAATTAGTTAATGGTTATGCCCATGATAGAAGATACCAAATTTCACATTTGACTAAATGAGAAAAGAAACTTTATTGAACTTTGATTCTCAGGAGAACAACCTTAAACTTAAGTTTTAATTAAGAGAGGGTAACTGGATTAATCACTGCTCGTAATTCATGCCTTGAGTATATCCCAAGGACAAAGACTTTTATGTTCTCATACTTCAGAGTACTGGAGATAACGTGCCAAAGTCATGCAATTTCAAAGGGGAGTTCAAGCAGGCTTTCTGGTATCAGTATGTCAACAGAGCTTCATTCAAATAAATTGCAAGGTGGATCTGAAAATCATTAATTTGAAGAACCATTGCACTCAGAGGCATACTGCTAGAACATGGAAAAACATTCAAGAAAAGCATGTATTGATTCCTTGACAGGAAAAGGAAGAACGAATCTTTCTTTAGTTTATCAAAGAATATTCCTTGCACGTATTTTATCTGAACAACTATACAAGCTGACTTATAGGAAAATGATTAAAAAAAAGAGATGAAGAAAAAAGAATTACCAGATTCACAGATTGTGCAACACGCACCAATGACCTACGTTGATTTCTTGCATCACCCTTATAGGTTGAATTATACCATATGCTCACATTGAAGTTATTGAAATTTGTATTAAGGAAATCATACCCTGTGAGAGAAAAACATGCGGAATTGTCTGTACATATTTGATAAAGCAGAAACTGAAGCCAGCCAAAAAAGCAGCAGCCAGACCTGCGACTATTTCATTAATTTGCCTTTCCGTGTTCCCTTTCCAATAGCCCTTATATAGTTCATCATTTACTGCTGAGGAGCTGTTTCTCCACACAAATAAACCTTGGGCACAACTCACATCTAAATGCACAACAAAAAGATAAAAAGTCATCAGAGTGAAGGTTTATTTCTCCTTTGATTTTGAAGGGGGAGGAGGGATAGGTTGGGAATGACCGTAAATAAGTATATAACAGTAAACCAGTTCAAGGGCTTTCCTTTTCAGCCAGATGGTTTAGCCATTCTTTGCACCTTGTACACTACAAACTTAATTGGTCCCAATAGCAGGACTCTTTGGGGGAAAAACCACTAATTAAGCATCATTCAGCTTTATTTTGAAGGATGATGGGCAATCAAGGAACCTAAACTTTGCCAAGCTTTATACAAAATTTATTTATACCAATGTGCTCTAATTTGATTTACCCATCAATGAAGCTTTTCAGCAATGGCATGGATTCATAGAAAACTACTGAGCAATATATAGTCCGTAAGGTCATTCATTTGGGTTTCAGGAAACTATAAGAGGAGCAATCTTTTTTGTTCAAAGATGATGCTAGGTTAATGGGTTACACACAAAGTTGTTGATTAGGAATTAGTTGGTAGGTAGATATCAGATAACATAGCTAGGGAGTGATGTCTTATACAAGACTGTCTCTCTTTGCTTTGTAAATATAGATAACTGGGTATCTTAATCCATGTTGAGGTAGTAAACCTACAATCTTAGCACTCTCTATGAAGGGATGTAAAGTTTTCATATCACAATAAACAAAGTGAAGTGAAGCTAGACAGGCATTCTCAGATGGATCTTGTTTTTCCCTCTTTGTTCCTTGTTTTTACAATTTTTCCAATTGCATCAATAGAAAAAACCAGTGCGGCAAAGGTTTCCGTTGGACTCATTATCTTCTCCTCTAGAACATTTTTCAGAAAGTAAAGAGCACTTTAGACACACATATAAGTGAGTACTCTTGCTTCTGATCAAATACCCATTCCCTCTCTTTCTGGTGCCTCGGATGTAAGTATATTCTTAGCAATCAGAATGAGTACCTTGGATTGCAACTTTGTCGCATTGATGCACATGCATATTTTTGTTTCCTTCTCTAAGAATCACAAAAATTGGCAGCAAACCTATTTATAGAGAAATAATGCATTTCAGACATGTTAAAAAGAAGTGAAGAAAGAGTTTTCCTACCCAGTGGAATTGTTTTGGAGTATTCCTGAATAGCAACAGAAAATGAAGAGTTTCCTGTGCACTGCTGTTGAACCACGTACACAGGTTGGTCAGAGAAAAAAGCAGATTCAAGATAGTTCTGCGAACCGGGCCATGAAGCAGTACCCTAAAAATTTTCAGAAGACACATTAGCCACATTAGCAGCAGAGAAATATGGTAATTGCTGATCCTAGTATAATGTCAAACAAAGATGAAGATAACCTACCAGGGCATTCTGGGCTAAGCTGCCTAAAATGTCAGAATAATTCAGAGTAAAAGAATTTGGGACCATATTCCCCACCAAAACTGAAAACATAAAGTCAAAAACAAAGTCAAAACTTAGAAAGGTCTGTCTTACTATCAAATGGTAGCATCTTAGTTTTAAAGGAAAGGAAAAACCATATAGAGGAGTCAGTGGATATACTTTCTCCAAGGGATTGATTTCTTCCTGTGAAGAGTGTGGTTGCAGGACAAGACCCTATCCTTCTGCAGGAATCATTAGGCAAGTCATTAAATGGTATAAAGTCTGTCCTCACTGCACGATGTTGGGGAGCCGGTATTTGTAATAGGGGAGGCCATTCAGGAGGATTTAGTACAGCACATGCTCCTGCTTGTTCAACGGTGGAGTACTGAATCCCACACTCGTTCTTGCACTGCCCATCTCCATTCGTATCAATACATTTACAGCCACACTTAAGGTCAGCCTTGTCCAGTTCGTGGTCGATCAATCTTTGGATGAGAACAAGGAGTAAACAGAGGACAACTGGAAAGGAAATGAGCCGGATATTGGTCATGATATTCCGTGTCTGCAAAAGGATAATATAAACAATGTCATCAGATGCATCCTTCGTAGAATTTGTTGGACCTCACCGTAACATAAAGCATGGTATATGTTCTGTTTAGCCTTACCAAAGCCCATTAAGAAGTTATACTGATAGCTATAAAGGTCATATTGGCTTCAAATTAACTCTATACTTTCTGCGCAAAAGAGAATTTGGCCGTTGGATCCCAAAAGGGACAACTAGCCAAGATTAAATTCCCAGGGGCTAAACTGAAGATAAGAAGGCCAGACAACGGTTGTGCATGGTATTTTTACTCTATCCTAACTTCAGAGCATGCTAGTGGAATCTGGGCATTCTTGTGGTCGCAAATGGTTCTATGAGCTGCATTATCAACTCATCCAGTTATACTGAAAGAAATCATGTAATTCAAGAGAGATGCAAATGTCAAAGAAGAAGCACCATTTAATACAGCACTAGATCTTGATATACTCGTTGCCCATTAAAGTATAAGCACAAAGAAACAAGGCAAGCGTTACTCGCACGATGAAGTCGACTCATACACCAAAAAGGAGGAGACACAATTGATTCCGGTATAAGATGCCACAATGGAATCGTAATAGTCCAATTACATTTCCACAATCAAATACGAGAGATACAGAACGAAACCGTAGTGAATTAACCGCGACAGCAACCACCAACAAGGCAAATAACCAAGTCCATGGAGACGCAAAAACTCCAAACCAAAACTTGAAATTGCAAGAATCAGTTCCGCGTGCATCATCCATCATTCAAGATGACGATAAACACACCCGACTGCAGTCCCAACCGAACTAATCTCCGTATTACCAAGAAGGCTTTTCGAACAATGCATTCAAGATACTGATCACGGGCTCACCAAAGCCAAACCGACGCCACCCTCCCCCCGCCACTCGCCCGCGGAGAAGGACCCACGTAAAGAAAAGACGCTGAGAGATAATAGCGAACCTGGAAAGTCAAGTTCTTGCGAAGCAGAGCATTGGCCTGAGTCCAGAAGCTGGCCGGGCCATCGGACGGCTCCGCCATTGAATCCCACGGCAAACACGTACGTAAAAACTTCCTCGAGGAGTAAAGCGAATTCCCAATTCAACCTGCGAAACAGAGTCTTTTGGGTCCTCTGGTTGCGTCTTCTTGAAGCTATTCTTGAATGGTTTCAGGGCAATGTCGCCTCAGGTTTTCGGGTCCCTCTGCATTTACGTAGCGCGCGAGTTTTAGGGGGGTTCCCGGGAATCAGAACCGCTACAACTTTTTACTACTTTGCGTTGCGTCGGATAAGGAAAAAAACAACACAGTGCGAAACAGGCGCCAGTTGTCGGATATGCCGCTAATTACAGCTTGAATTTCCGTTTTGGGACTTTAAAGTCTTTTGAACGAATGCCCGGAAGTACTTTAGAAAGTTGTATTTTCGGAATGCAAATAAGTTTTTTTTTTTTTTTTTTTTTTCAATTTTGCTGTCGCTTATAATGTCCTCAAAACCCTAATTTGCTAACGAAGGCTAAATTTCCTATGAGTCAGCGAGCTATCGCAACAATCTTAGCTGAGGAGAGCCGCCAATAGCTGAGTTCCATCGGCAAATGATTTGAAACTTTTTTTATAAAAATAAGTTAGCAAAAGTCATTTACATAGTTTAGTTTCTTTCTAATATATATTTAAAATATAATTTAAAAAATATTATATGTATTTTGGAAAATTCTTTTAGCTAAAAGACATTTGTATTTCCTCAATAACATTTTCTCCAAAGCCAAACTAAATCGAATTTTCAGAAACACCCTGGGGACTTTCCATTAACTCAAAGATATCCTTGTCCACATGCGATGTTTGTACCTAAATTATATATTTACTATATGAGAATTAGGAACAATGTGTGGGATTTGATGAATAAGAAATTGTGCTGCAAAATAAATCTAGTTTTGAGAATAAGTTCGAATGTTCACAACTCAAAAACTTAAATTAATAGGTGCCACAGGTGTTAACGGCTAGGTTCGGATTTTCGTGACACTTGAATCGAACCGAAACATTTGAGTATGTTTATGTTGCGATGCAAAACGTGACCAGAACTAAATCTAATTGAAAGCAAAAATATGGTCCAGATTTCTTCCACCAATATAATAAGCGCTTTAAGCTTCAAATATATAACGGTTTGTAGGCACTGCTAGCATCAAAAGTTGGTATTCCCATCTTCAGAAGTTCTGCATCCTGTCCATTCCTTGCGGCTCCTCCAAGCTCCACCACGAAAAATTCCGACCACGCATACCAAGAAATGCTGAGGGGAATACATTTTTAAGTCACCAAATCAATTTGAAATGATGGTTCATCTGCTTAGCCGAAAGTCTGTAGTTTTGTACAATAGTGGCAGCATCTGGAAGAACAGCCATTAAGCATTCACATGTTGTCAATGTATGAGTTGAAACACCACACTTTATACGTGTGGACGAACAAAGAATTTCTCGTTCATTTATCTTCTGTAAGCGATATAAATGATCCTATTTAGGAAAATATTTTCAAAACCATTCATTTTATACAAACTAATGAAACCTAAGTGTCTTTAAATAATATTTCATGATAAAGAAAAATATTTTCCACGAAAATTATTTAGTTTAAATTTGTTTGATGGTTTAGAGAAAGTCATTTTCTTTTTGCCAGAAGGGGAAATTATTTTCCCACAATCTAAGCTTGTTGTTTTGATTTATGAAAAAATATTTTCCATAAATTGATTAGTTTTCTATCATCAAAACACCTACAAGTTAAAAACTAATTTCTGAAAGTAATTTTCCTTCAAACAAATAGACCATAAAGTATAACTCATTATTTCAATCCTCCAAAACTGATCGAAACAAGTCAACACGTCTTTGCCAAGTCACTTTAATTACTCATGACGCTGCTTCTTAAAACCATATGCGCGTCCTCATTGATTAGTTTGCCCTTTCCGATTACCAAAGTTGCATTTAGAGTACAAATTTTCCCTAATTCGACCTTACCACGACGTGGAAAAAGCATAATCTCTAAGTAGAGATACTTTTATATTGAAGCCTACTACTCCATTAGACTCTCATTTCAACGTGTCGAATAGCTAAAATAACTTGATCCAAAGTTGACACCCTATCGTCTTTAATCGATATGGAACTCGGGATGCACATATGAGGTAAGGGTAAAGTCAATTTCCTAGAAAATAAAGAAATTCTTGTCGTGTGAGAAAACTATTTTTCAGCCTCGATTCCTTTCACAACCGGATTCATCCATTCCTAAAACCGTAAAACCGAGTGCAATAGTCAGCACAATCCCTCGCATTATAGACTGTCACACCCCGATTCACAAGAAAAAGGGGCATGACACGGCCGTCCTTTTACCAAAGGACGCAGCCTCAACATAACCAAAATTCAACCCAAAAATAATATATATACATCCATATATATATATAACAAAAAGGGTATTTGGTTACAATATCAGAGTATATCTATAATCCACAAAAGATCAAAACATAAACCTTTTAACTATGCACAAGTCATACCCAAAAATTTCCACCACAAAAGTCCTCCCCGAACGAACGCTCATGCCTACTCGCGACTCGCTGAAGAACCTGAAAAGCAAGTAGATGAGAGGAGTGAGCTACCACGGTTCAAATGAGTAACACATTTCTTCTAAGCGGATCGAGAAATCACTATGCACATTTTAAAAACACAAACATAACTCAAATACCGAAAGTACCAATGGTCGAATCCATTAGTCAATCTCGTAAAACACGTATCAATGGTCTATTCCATTGATTAATCTCATCAAATCACATCGATGGTCCATTCCATCGACTAAACTCAAATCACACGTCAATGGTCTACTCCATTGACCAATTCATGCTCAAAAGTCTAACCATGGTCACGCGTAACGCCCGTGACGAGACGACCAAGATTCCCCCCTTGGCAAGGTCTCCACCTATTATTAGCCGGTGGCTCGACCCACAAGGATATCCTAGATTAAGTATGCGCATACCCACACACCCCTCGGGGTTCACGAGACATTGAGCACCAACCACAAATCACAATATCCAAAAGTAATCCAACGTCGAAAAAGAAAGTCATATCATAACTCAAGATTTGATATATATAAATATCAAAGCATTCTCCAAACCATTTCAAGATTCTTTCATAAAGAATTTCACAAACCATTTTCAACAACTATTCGAATTGAATTCGAAATATAACTCATCTTTCAAATAACGAAATGGCGTAATAACTCGATCCTGTTTTATGCAACAAAAGATGCATTTTATCAACTCATAAAGTATATAATTCACCATGTTTCTCAAAACATGAGTTTAAAATACAAAGAAGAAATAGTGTCACTCACCGGGAAAAGCCAAAAATCAAATACGACGCTCACTCGAACCACGCACTCGGATCCCTAACAATTAACGGAAAACAATATCAAAAGGCCGAGTAAAAGGAATATTCTTACAACGACTCGCCTAAACTAGGCCTATTAGTCGATAAAACGACACCTACGCGCCACAAAAGCACACAAAAAGCAGAAACCCAACAATTTCAGCTAGGCGCGGTCCATGCGCCAACTTCGTCACGCCATAACTCCCTCCACAAATTTCCGGTTCAAGCCATCTTACAGTCTTTAGAAAGCTCTTTTAACGTACAGCAACAACCCCAACTCAGCTGCTCCAAAACAGAACCGAAAACGACAAAAAAAGAGGCTCGAAGCTACTGCCGCTACAGTACCAGATTGCGTCCCCAACTTCAAAATTCCGTTCCGGACAAACCACAAGCTCAAATCACGATCCATAAGATGCTATAGCTTCACAACATCCCAAAGTACCATTTCTATAAAAATATACAGTTTAACGACTCAAAAATCGGGCTTCGCCACACAAAAATCCAAGAAATCTGAATTTTGAGCCCTAATTACGGCGATTGCTTGAAGTATGTGATTAAAAGCTTCGATTCCTTACCGGCGTTGCAAAACACACTTGAGTCGGCTTGATGAGGCGTTCGGATCACGAGCGCGCCAAAATTTTTCCCCTTTTTTCCTTTTTCTTTTCTTTTCTTTCTCTCTTCTCCCCTGTTTTTCGTTTCTGTCCTGCTTTTGCCGATATTCTTCTCTTTCTCTCCCTCTTTCTCTCTTTTTATAACCAGCTGAAGGTTCCACATCTCTCCCTCAGCCTCCCTTTTTTGACTTTTCAACCCTTTCTTTTTCTTTTCTTGTTTTGAAAGCCCATATATTACATAGACGGCAAACGTGGACTGTTCATCTTTGCAACACTTTTTTGGACATGAACCTTCCTCTTCATTTTCTCGAATGTCAAACCCACACAAAATCCTTAAAAAACAGTAATAAACATCTCGTCTTGAAAAAAGAGATGGGTGATAATTAAAACCTTCTTGACTAATTGAAAACGCACCAACAAAACTTTTTAATGAGAAAAACTTGAATCGACGTCACTCGAGTAATGGATTAGCAGCTGTTATGCGAATCGGCAAATGATGTATTTTTGTGAGTCAGTATAGGGATCGGTTCACTTTACTTTTGGTTGCGAGCAATACTATTAAACTTGCTTATCGGAGATGAAAAAAAAACCCTTTCAATTAAGGGAAAATTAAATCGACATAGCTCGGGTAAAAGTAGATGTATGAAGATCACAAAAATTCAGCAAAAGAAAGATAACAAGCGATGGTAAAGAAAGAAAAAAATGGCGCTATGGCGGGCTTTGTTGAGGGCGAAAGGACGCCACGCTAAGCGCAGATGACAATTCGACCGTTGATTGAACGGTCCGGAGAGTTTAACCGATTTTTGAACTGAAGCGACAAATACGAGCGAGGAAAGGATCAATGGACGAGACATGATCGGATGACTATTGTCGCGTTTGCTATCGTAATCCAATTTTTGTCGGACTTGACTGATCGATTTAATAATATTTTGCAGATTCTTGAATTTTTAATAATCTTTGCCTTTTGACAATTTTGCCCTTTACCCTCTTTACCTTGAATTACCCAATTAGCCTTTAGCCCCTCTTTACCTTCAGTTACCCAAATAGCCTTTAGGAAACCAACTCCCCCTTCCTTCCTTCTTTTCTTTTTTATTTTTTTTCCCAAAAAAAAAAAAAACCACGGATGGAAAAGTAAAATTCTTTTCTTCCACTTGTTTTTGTAGATCCTATGATTTTTCTTTTTGTTTTTGTTTTTGGATAACCTAGAGTTTGAGAGCACCGAATATGTTGTGGCAATTACTCTTACGATCTTACTTGAGCGGCTGTTGATAGGCCTCTGACCAATGAAAGACCCCTAAGAAAGTTGTCTTCACGCTGTCAAGTAATTAACCACAATCAAAATTTGTGAAGATGCAACCAGACATCTTTATGAAGACCACTGATTGCTCAATGACTTATACGTACTTAATGACTGCCATTATACGTACTTATAGCTTGGATTGTAACACCTAAAATTCTGTCATGCTTATTTTGTTGAAGCAATCCTATCTCATACCTCTTCGTCATTGTCAAATGACTGATGGACTCACATGTTGAAATTTTTCGTAATTTAGATAGCTCATGATATACATATACATATACATATATATTATGGAATTTCTTGTACATGTACTCCATTCAGTTTCGGCAGAATTTGACTTGTCCATGAACTCTCTGTGCTTGTTGTTGATTGGGCAATTGTTTCCTGCATTGATGAACTGATGCTCAGCATCTGCTTTGGTTGGTTGCAATTCATCTCTTGAGTTCAATCCTGACTGAAGGGTCTTACATAGGGAGATGCAAAATTAGGTGCCTTGATAAATGAAACAAGTTTTCTCGTTTGGGTTGCCCGATTATTCTTTCTATTACTGAGCTTTGTCTAGTCATTGCTATGCTTGGGTTTGCTGAAGATATTAATTTCGAACTGGAAGTCTGAAAAGAATCATCAGTTACACTCTCCTGGGATTGGAACTTTGTGTATTAAATCGTGCTTTTTTTTGGGCACTTATTTAAAATGCTTGTTAGGTCAACCATTAGCTATATGAAACAAACTGGATTTGATTACTGATCTCCTTAGGAATTTTGCTGCATATCCTATCCAATACAAAACATAAATCAATTTTCTCTGTCCTCAGAGTCAGCTAAAATGTAATGAACATTTCAAGTATTCGAACTATTCCTTCTGTGCTTGTCTAGATCTTTTACTTTGCTGTGAATCGAAAAACCATTGAACGTTCATAAGTCTATCCGGGGCTAATGATCTGTGAAGGAAAATTTGGGCGATTCACATTCTGGGAATCCCTGTGTCTCCGAGCAAAGACCTGCATGACTAGAGTAAACAAATCCTCCTTTTCCTCCCTTATTCTCCAGATAATTAGCCGTGTAGAATTGCATCCCAGGCTGATTACTCCATAGCTCCATCTTTCTTCCTGTTATGCTGTCCCCGACAATCGCGACCTTCTTTAGATGTCTGTGTCCCATGTTGTCGAGCACGTAGTTAATGTCATATCCATGGGATAGCTCGTTTATTCTGCTTCCAATTTGGCGTCGTTGGAGGAAGTCGTATGGCGATCTTACAATGTACATTATTCCGCTGGCGGGTATGAGATGTTCATCGACTCGAGTGATCTTGGAACCGAATAGTTGGATAGTGTGTGAGAGGATGTCACCACTGTTGTGGCCACCGAGATTCCAGTAGGTGTGCAGGGCTAGGTTCACTGGAGTAGCCTTGTTTAGGGCCTTGGCTTCCATTTTCACGCCCAGCTTGTTTGTTTCAATTATCATGTAGGTTACAGAGACAGACAGATCACCTGGAAGCCTGTATATAGGTGGACAAAGTGAGGCAATAGCAATCATAAGAACTTTTCACTTTTAAGAGCGTGTTGCAGGATTTTAACGGTTGTTGAGCGGAACTTATGATTCATCTTTTTCATGTTCAGTTGATCAAAAGGATCATGTATGCCCAACAAGCAAACTAGACCAGGATTTCAAAATAGAACCCCAAGGATCTGGGAGTTGAAATCAAGTTTAGATACCTTGTTCTCCATCATAGCTCTTGGAACCAAAAGTCACATGACTCTTCTCTGTAACTCTTCATTGTCCATATTACATTGCCAAATTCTATCAGGCCACCTGAAGTGATTCATTTGGTTAAATTCAATATTACTGATGAATGGTGATGGGTGTTGTATGAGGATCAGGAAGTTGTGAGTACCATGCAAGGTGTTGTTTCCCTCATTAGTGAAGAGCTTGTAGCAAGTGCCGTTTAGAGTGAAATGATCCCTACCAATCCTATTTGCAACTTGTTCAACAGTGGCTCCAAAATAGGTTGAATCATTCTGCAATGCACCATCAGTTTTATGAAGAGGATCGCTCTGCTAAAACAAGTTTAGAAGTAGAATTATAACCAAAGTAAATTTGCTTTCGAATTTGCATGTACATATCAGCGAGTTTGAGCTTCAAAGTTGCCTCATAGCTAAATAAATTTTGCGGAGGAAGGGAAGAAGGGAAGTGAGATTGATCCTGCCCTTGTACTTGTCAAATTTATCATATCCAAGAACAATATCACCTAATTCACCTGAATTGCATAGAAGTTAGAATCGAAGTCATGAGGCAGACAACCAAATTAAGAAAGTATCAAGCTATTTACTCTCCATCTCCAATTAAATCCCTGTTTGGCGATCGTTTCCATTAGACTGATTAATTCAGAGTCCTAAAAAGAAATCTCCATACATAAAACACAAGTTCAGTCTTTGTTTATTTTATTCATTCTTCGATATAAACAACGCATGATGTTGCAGATCCCGCATCAGAGAAGGGAAATCATGGTTGAAATTTTCTTCAGGTTCTCTTTTTTCTTGCTATGACTAATGAGGTGACTTAAGATGTATTTGTTACAGTGTGAGGGCTATTATGATCATTAACACTGATAGGGTTATTATGGTCATTAAGTATTATTTAATAATAAAAGTGTGAGACGTGAAAAACCCTAATCAGTTTACACATTCTCCTTGTTCCTCATTTATCAATTTCTACATCGCTCTCTTTTCTTCTCCTATATTAATTTCTACATGGTATCAGAGCCACATCAACAAGCATCACTCAACCCAAACCGGTGTTGGCAAGCCCTCTCGAGTCTAGATTTGATGTCGACGAGTGTAGTTGGCTCAGATCTGGCCTCGTTGGCTTAGATCCGATGTCGTCCGGCGTCACGCAATCTTGTCCATCCATTCAAGATCTGACGTTGGTTGAGCTCGCGCCCCTCTGTGCAAGCTGATCTGATTGGTGTGGTCCTCTAAGGTTCGCTCGTGTGTTCGTCGTTCTCTGTTTTTTTTTTTTTAAATTGCAGCAACTTGCTTGATGGAGATGCTGATCCTGTTCGCCACGAAATTGATGTTGGATGAGGTGGTTTCTGGTTGGGCATAATCTATGATTTGGGGGTTTGTCTTGATGAAATAGGATGAGTTGATTGAAGTATTATGGAGATTTGGACTGTTTGAAACAAATCACAGTAGTTTGTTGAATTGAATTAGTTGGAGGGATTTGAATTTGATTATTGTGCTGAAAGTTCTTGCATTATATTGGTACATATCGAATTATGGTAGAGAATAGAGGTGTAGAAGTTGAGGTCGTGTCTACATCCTCTAGTCGTTTGACAGAGAAGAAGTTAGAAGGTATCACCAATTTCCAACAATGGAGGAAAATCGTGTTGTTAGTGTTGATTGGGAGAGAGCAACATAATCATCTAATAGGTAAAAGATCTACCTCCAATACAAATTGGGATACTGTGGATGCTAGAATTCTTGGTCAAATGTTGAACTCCATGGAATCTCAAATTGTGGATTTGGTTACACATATTAATACTATGAAGGAGTTGTGGGACTACTTGAATGTCCTTTATTCTGGACAAAATAATCTTTCAAGGATATATGAAGTGTCCCAAGGATTTTATAAGGCTGATAGAAAGGGTCGGCCATTTAATATTTTGCTAATTTCAAACGGATGTATGAGAAGCTTAATTCTCTACTACCCATTACTTCTAATGTCAAGCAAATGCAGGAGCAACGGGAGCAATTGGTTGTTATGAGTTTTTTGGGAGGATTAGGGCAAGAGTATGACGCCGTTCGTTCCCAAATACTTGGAGGAGATAGGGTGAGTTCACTCATTGAGACATTTGCTCGTGTTCTAAGGGTCTCATGTGAACCACCTAAGGATGCAATTTCTGTAGGTGAGAACTCAACCTTGGCAACTCAAGGAAATTGTGGTGGTGGTCAAAGTGGTGGCGCCAGCCGTAGTTTTGTTAGAGGCCAACCACCCTCTGCTAGCAACACTTATAGTTACTTAGGGAGTAATATCGGTTTGGTTCGAATTTGTCATTACTGTGATTTACCTGGACATATTCAAAGATTTTGTTATAAGCTTTATGGAAGGCCATCTTAACAGGCTATAGCTAATGTAGCTAATGCAATAGAATCTAGTGCCTCTTCACAATCCGCTGCGGGAGGAAAGTTGATCAGAATGTCGGAGGAGGAATTTGCTAGGTATAATCAACTCTAGATTTCCCAGCTAGTTTCACAGTCCTCCTCCACAGCTACTTTTGTTCATACAGGTAATGCAAAAGCGTGTCTTTCTTTTGCCTCCCACTCCTTGGTCATTGATTCAGGTGCTATCGATCATATGACTGGAGTCTCAGGTATGTTTTCTGACTTTCATGAGTCTATGTCTAATGTTACATTAGTTGATGGTTCTTTATCCACAGTGAAGGGGATAGGCACAATTCCCTTAACATCCTCCATATCTTTATTTTCAGTCATGTATCTCCCTAGTTTTCCGTTCAACCTTATGTCTGTC
Source organism: Eucalyptus marginata (assembly GCA_014182565.1). NCBI lineage: Eukaryota > Viridiplantae > Streptophyta > Magnoliopsida > Myrtales > Myrtaceae > Eucalyptus > Eucalyptus marginata. The sequence goes on along the minus strand of CM024595.1, from coordinate 28,405,731 downwards.
AGTTAGCTTACCAAAGCTTATGATTATTCCGAAACTTTCTATCCCAATTTCTGTGTTTTTCAGGACTTGAAGACGAGGAAGACGATTGATAAAGGACATGTGTCAGGGGGGCTATACTTGCTTGATGATACTACAAGTGTTGTTTGTTCCGCAGCTTCCCCACATCAGATTCATTGTCGTTTGGGCCACCCATTCTTGGAAAGTTTAAAGAAGTTAGATCCCTAGTTTCAGTCTTAACCTAGTCTTGAGTGTGAGTCATGTCAGTTTGGGAAATTGCACCGTATTAATTATTTTCCAAGAGTCAATAAACAGGCCTCTAAGCCGTTTGTAGATGATTATTCAAGAGCCACTTGGCTATATCTAATGAAAAGTCGTTTTGAGTTATTTTCTATATTTTGTGCATTTGTTAATGAAGTACATACTCAATTTTCAGCTCTTGTTTGTATTCTTCGAAGTGATAATGCTAAAGAATATTTTTCTAATCCTTTTTCTAAATTCATGACCCAACGGGGCATCCTTCATCAATCTTCTTGTTCGGATACACCACAGCAAAATGGTGTCGCCGAACGGAAGAACCGTCACTTACTAGAAGTTGCTCGATCATTGATGTTTGAAATGAAGGGAGACAAATCTTTTTGGGCTGATGCTATCATGACCGCATGCTATCTTATCAATCGCATGACGTCCTCTGTTCTTAAGGGTGCAACACCACACTCTCTTTTTTTCCTTAGGAATCCTTGTTTCATTTACCACCTCGTATATTTGGTTGCATCTGCTATATTCGTGGCCATCGTCTAGGGCTTTCCAAACTAGACCCTCGGTCTCTTAAATGCATTTTTGTGGGGTATTCTTGTACACAAAAGGGATATCGTTGTTACCGTCCTTCTTTGCATAAGTATTTCACCACTGCAGATGTTTCCTTTTTTGAGTCGACTATTTATTCTGATGAACCAATGGAGCCTCCTATAGTGGATGATGATTCCTTTACATATGTCATTACCCACTTTGAATTCTCCTCCAATCCCTCCACTAGTTCAGCATGTATACAGTAGACGTCATCATCAGCATGTGGAGCCCCCTGCAGATGTACCTTCACCTATTTCATCTTCTCCGTCTTCTAAGTCTGAGGTAAGCCTATCACATACTGATCTTGATATCCCTATTGCTCATCGCAAAGGGGTTCGCAGTTGTACCTAACACCCTATTGCACAGTTTGTCACCTATTCTGATCTATTTGCTTCTTTTCGAGCTAGTCTAGACACTATTGATAAACATCCTACTCCTAAAACTGTTGCTGAAGCACAACTATGAAGGAGGAACTAATGGCACTTGACCAAAACAAGACTTGGGATCTTGTTCCTCTACCTGAAGGAAAAAACTACTATTGGATGTAAATGGGTGTTCACTGTTAAGGTTAATCCTGATGGTTCTCTTGCTCACCTCAAGGCCAGATTAGTTGCTAAAGGTTATGCACAGGTTTATGGGGTTGATTACGGTGATACTTTCTCTCCAGTGGCTAAGATGACCTCTGTTTGTCTTTTACTTCCGTTGGTTGCTTCTACTTGTTGGCCTCTTTTTTCAGCTTGATGTTAAAAATGCCTTTCTTCATGGTGATTTAAATGAAGAAGTGTATATGGAGCAACCACCTAGGTTTGTTGCTCAGGGGGAGTTTGGTCATTTTTGTCGTTTGAAGAAATCTTTATATGGTTTGAAGCAATCTCCTAGAGCCTGGTTCGGGAGGTTTACAGAAGTGGTGCTCCAGTTTGGATTGTTTAGATGTCGCGGAGATCATTCTATGTTTTACCATGTTTTAGGAGCTGGTTGGATATTTCTTGTAGTTTATGTGGATGATATTGTCATAACTGGAGATGATTCTACAGGGATTGATGAATGGAAATTGCATTTGCAACAATAGTTTCAAACAAAGGATTTAGGACGACTTAGATATTTTTTGGGTATCGAAGTGGCACAAACAAAGAAAGGTATTTATATCTCACAACACAAGTGTGTTTTGGATTTACTTAGAGAGACAGGTATGCTAGGAGCAAAACCCTTAGATACACCCATGGAAGTTGGCTCAAAATTAATGGCAGAGGAAGGCGAACTATTGAATGATCTAGAACGGTATTGAAGGCTTGTTGGAAAATTGAATTATCTGACTATCACTCAACCCGATTTTTCCTTTTCTGTAAGTGTTGCGAGTCAATTTATGTCTTCTCCTTGTACCTCTCATTGGGATGCAGTAGTCAGAATTTTGAGATACTTGAAGAAAACTCCAAGTCGTGGTCTTTTCTTCGGTGATCATGGTCACAGAGGAGTGGAAGCATTTTCGGATGCTGATTGGGCTGGGTCTCCTACAAATAGAAGGTCTACATCGGGTTACTGCACTTTTGTGGGAGGAAACCTAGTATCTTGGAAGAGTAAGAAGCAAAGTGTTATGGCTAGATCCAGTGCAGAATCAAAATACAGAGCTATGGCTCAAGCTACTTGTGAATTAATTTGGATACATCAGCTATTAGTTGAACTTGGATTCGAAAATCCTGCGCCAATGAAGCTGTGGTGTGATAATCAGGCAGCAATCCATATTGCTTCAAATCCAGTATTCCATGAGCGTACCAAGCATATTGAAGTTGATTGCCACTTTATCGGTGAGAAGCTTCAGGCTGGAGTTATTTCTACTAGTCATGTTAGGACCAATGAACAACTAGCTGATATTTTCACCAAGTCTTTAGGGAGTAGTAGGGTTGAGTATATTTGTAACAAGCTGGGCATGCTTGATATCTATGCTCTAGCTTGAGAGGGAGTGTTACAGTGTGAGGGTTATTATGGTCATTAAAACTAATAGGGTTATTATGGTCATTAAGTATTATTTAATAATAAAAGTGTGAGACGTGGAAAACCTTAATCAGTTTACACGTTCTCCTTGTTCCTCCTTTATCAATTTCTACATTGCTCTCTTTTCTTCTCCTATATTAATTTCTACAGTATTCATTAATCAGTGTTTCAAAAGCGGGCAAATAATACTCACCGTGCTTGTTAGGAAGGATAAGAGAGAGCATAGTGGCTCCATAGTTTGTGAATTTTACAGAAAAGTTACCTCTTTTCAGCTCGTAAACTCCAGCTTCCTGCTTGCTTCACAGACTTGGACAGCTAACAATAACTCCACTAGAAACACAATATAAAAACTAGTCTTTGCCATTGCGGCTCAGAATGAGTCATGACCATTTGAATTGCGACTTCTCTAAGTTGGTGTGCTATAATGATACTCTAACTCCCTGTAGCTTTGAAAAATGTAGACAAGGAATGTGCTGCAATTGCCAGCTTCTGTCTTTCTCGGTTGGGATCACCCCAAATCAGCTAACTCTTTTGTTCTGTCTTGAATGGATTATTGTACTTTATGATGGCAAAGAATTCTTGGAGATTTTTCTAACTTTATTCAGTTGAAAACTCAGATTCCATCGGTAACATCAAAATGTGCTTCACAACTTATATTGCTGATTAAGAGTAATCTGCTTGATCACTGCAGTTTGTTCGGATATGTGGTAACTGTTCTAAGACTTCCCAAAGGATTGTTCTCCAAGCCCTGTCTCACTCTCACAACCATTTGGCAGCTGGAGTGGATGCTTAATATGATCTAAAAGCAGAGTCTGAGATCAATCTTCTGGTAAAACTAGGTGCTAAGAACAGAAAATTAGGCGCAAATTAATTATTAGGATTTCAAAACATTGATAGCATGTGACTTGTACTACATAAATACAACAGAAACATTTCTTTCATTAGGGAGGTAACAATTATACAAAAGAAATACTGTAATTGATACATATACAGAAAGTGGAAACTTTCTAAAAGCAAGCTAATCTTTATGCCCGTTGAGAAGTATCCTGGCGAGATGATGCATATTGTAGTTGTAGAGAAATGATGTCACTGTAGCTACAAACAACGAAAAGGGACAAGAAAATTCTGTATAACATTCTGGATCATGTCAGAATATTTTATTTCTAACAATCATGACAGCACGTTGAATGCCTGCGCACTACGAGCAACCTTAATGAAGACATCCTCCAAGGTTGTGTCTGCTAATCCCCAAGCATGAACGGTGAACCTGCTCTTTGCATTCTCAACTGCTTGGAATACATCCGAGATCTTGACCTCATGCTTTGGCAGTTCAAACTTCTGAGTTCCAGATATTTGATATATTCTTTTAGCGCCTGGAGAGAGACGCTGCACCATATTCTCCACTTCTTCCTCATAAGTGGATGACGTTGTCATTGTGAACACGTAAGAACCTCCGTATCTAGCCTTCAGCTGTCATAAAAAGTAAAAATGTACATTCAGGTGTTTTCATGCAAAGCAGGCTGACTAGCCATCAGAAGGTTCCTCCTCATCAAGGTCATGACAGGTCACTCAAAAGTTATCCAACTGGGTAGTAGCACAGAATTTGCAGAGTAAAAAAATGTGTTTTTTAGGAACCCAAATCAAATATAGGTGCAGACAAATATTAGATAGAAAGGAACAAAAACCTGATATTTCTTGGGGTTCCGAAAATTATATCTTAGGTGGTAGATGCAAAAAGAAATTTGAAACAAAGGAAAGAATCTATATCAGGAAAAGAAGGATGACATCTTTCTGTATTGCCACTAAAGGGAAAAGGGGAAAAATATTCAAATGATGGCAAAAATCCAATCAACAGTCCAATGGTACATCATATTATCCATTATTTACCTCTTTCGGGTTCCCTATACACTGCAAACTTCCATCAACAAATATTCCCAATCGATCACACAGTACTTCTGCCTCTTCCATTGAATGAGCTGAAAATAAGCGAAAAAGTTCTTCAGTGATGTATCCTCCAGGTGTGACATATAAATGGAATTTCTTCATCAAAGTAATAGCTAAAGCTATGGAATATTTAGCCAGGGGTACTAAATCAAGATGTTTCAGTTTCTTTACGCGTGTATGCACCCATTGTGATCTCCATCTAACATGTTCAACTTTCAGGCACAGCCTAATGTACATGCAGGAAAACCAGTTACAGCGATGTCTGAAAATGTGCCCCATGTCTGTAGCATGCACACGAAAGCATGCACAGTGAGAGAGACAGAGTTGGGGGAGGGGGTGGTTAGGGAGTTCTCGAACATACTGGTCAGAATAATAACACGGTCTTGCTTTGCATGCTTCACAACATTCCATAAGTTGTTCCTTGAAGCTGGATCCAACCCCGTACTCGGTTCATCCATGTAAACAACCTTGCCAAATTTAGAGCAAAAATCAACAGCACAAAGGCATTAGCTTGAAGGGTCTTTGGTGCTTCCTAAAATGAGATACGCTCTAAGACTTACTTTGGGATCTCCAATCAGTGAAATGGCAACACTCAGCCTCCTCTTCATACCTCCACTGTATTTTCCAGCTTGTTTGTCAGCAACACCACCGTAAAATAAGTTAACACTCTTGAGAGATTCCTCCACTGCCTAGATCAACAAAAGGAGAGTGCAAAGTGAATGAACGATTAACAAGTGGGGCATAGTTCAATAATTCTACATCCACATACAATACATTCATAACCAGCTAATAGAGATTGTTTGTACTTATTCTAGTTCACATGAAGTTGCGTGACAGTGCAAAAAATAATTGCTGAACTTTGGAAATATTTTGTTTTTTCAATGATCGAATCAGACATTAGAAAAGAATGAGAAAGAAAAGTAACAGCTTACTTGCGTCAATGCAGAGCCCTTGAGATTTTTTAGTCTTCCATAGAAAAGCAGGTGCTCCCGCCCCGTTAAGGTTTCCCAGAGCAGGCTTAATTAATAAAGACAGGAAAATTCAGGACTCGTGCAATAAATCAAAATCAGAAGGGAAAAAGGAGGGAGGGGTGAAATTTCTCCATAAGATAACATAATGCCAGCTTACTCATGTTGAGGGCATACACCCATGCTGGTATATATGCCATCCATATGAGTCCGTATATCGAGCCCCTGAACATATGCTGTTCCAGAGGTTGGTTTTGTAAGGCCAATCATCTGTTAACAGATAGAATGATGTCTTTTGAGTTTTAAGGACAACATGTAATGATCTTTGAACATTCTTCTCAACAAAAGAAATTTCCCTCGAGATGCTCCAATGTTAATGTTAATCCAATGTGTCTCATTTATCCGAAGAGATCAAATTTGCACTTACCATACTGATGAAAGAGGTTTTGCCTGCTCCATTTGGACCAAGCATGCCAAAGCATTCCCCCGGTGGCAAAGCAAGAGACAACTCTCTAACCGCAAATTTCTCAGGATTTCCGTCCCTTCCTGGATACACCTTTTTAAGATTGTCACAGACAATAGCGTAATCTGTGCTTGGTTCTAGCAGCAACTGCTCAACCTTCTCCCTCTAGAAAAAAATCATGCAAATGAAAAACAATCATCTTACATAGTCAGGTCAACTCAAATAATAAAACAACCACACCCAGAACTTGAGAACATCCAGTAAAGACTATTCACTTTATGTAGAAAAATTTTCGAATTATTGATGAAACACTTCAACCGCCAATGATCAACAGTCGAAAATAGCATGTAGGATAAAGACTGTCAAATGTAGGATGATAAAAACAAATGAAGTCCTGTGAAAGAGATAAATAGCCAGACTATTTGCTGTCTAAGCTATGATGCCATTATCAAGGTCCCCTATCTATCAAGCCTATTGGGGCCAGTGTTTAAAAGCAGTGTCAATATGCAGTATTTCCACTACGCAAAAGCAACTAAAGGAGATGCACTATTTACCTCCTGACTGACATCAGGTTTCTCCATCTGAACAAAGACTTTAGATCCTTGCCTTGGCAAGCTAGGCCTCCGGAAAGAAGATGGATGCTTCTTTCGGAATCTGTCAAAGAGAAACATAGGACTTTTTCCACTGACAGATGATGTAACTTGATCTATATAGTAGGCTACAAAAAGAACCACCAACCACTCAACAACCATGATAATCAGAACCTCTTTCATCCCATTTCCGCTATCACTTAAATCACCCCACCGCATCCCATGAGTCCCCATAAAATTTCCTGTGAATGAATATTGTGCAAACTCGTACAACCCACGGTACAGTGAGAAGCCAGGATATAATTCCATTACAATAATCCAACCTCCTGCAGAAGATCAACGCAATTAATTAGGAAAAGAAAGAATAGGTGGCCAAAGTTAAAACGATCAGAGCACTGACTTCAGAAGGGCTGCAGACTTTCATACTGTGAAGTAACCCCTGATGCGATAATTGACATGTTGCACAAAGAAAGCTAAATGACATCCTGCAAGCATCAACTATTCCTTCTCTTGCTCTAAATGGACATTGTGCAAATAAATGTTTGATTAAACACCTTCCCTTAGGAGCAACCATGGTCTTCCCACAAAAGGTACATTACTCTCGTGCAAAAATATTGAGGAGAAAGTTTGTGCTCATCAAGATAAATTGACTACTCTCAACTGTTGTAGAAGTTCCATTTTTACTACAAACACCAAGCCTCTCTCAACTTAGCTTGTTTGCAGAGTTTGGAATGACAGCCTTTAAATATTCTAGTGAGACAATGCCATTATAGGAGAAGACAGAGCACTTAGACCTTACATAAGATTTAACAAAGAATACCGAACAATGTCATAAAAAGATTTGGGCAGTCTATCCCACTTGGTGGGATAAGCCTTCCAAGTTGTTGCTGCTCGCTACCAACACAAGCAGCATGCCACAGGCAAGATGGTGCCGTTGCACCACGAGGAACCTATCTCTGCCAATGTAAAATACGGCTGAAAATGCCACTTGTGTGGGGTCTAAGGTCTGGGATCAAGTAAAATAAAAATATGGACAGCTCATACATATATGGAAGTAGAATCAACTCTGTGAAAAGAAGGGATGATGGGGTTGATTAAGAAATCAACCATTTAACTAAGTCATATTCATCATGAAGTAAGTAACACTCACAAAAAAGGTCCAGAACACAAAGGCAATTTTAATTAGAGATCGCACTTTCTTTTCATGGCGACTTTTACTTACTTGGGAAAGATGTGTCTTGGATGAAGAATTGGAAAAGGAAACCTCCCAATAGACCAGTTGCAAAGACACATATATAACCCACCACTGCAGTCATTGCATATCTAATTGTCAGTGATGCAAGCTGGAATCATCAGGTAAATGAAAAGATACCAACTGCATAAAACCAATTTCATCATCATCCAACCTGCAGTAGTCTTCACATCAGAGAAAAATGCCGCCACCAGAAACGCGAGGGATATTTGCAAGTTTATGTAGATGAAATAAAAGACAAATTGGATACTGTAGTCATTCAATGTGAAAAATTTTAAACCTGCCAAATTGCAACCGATTAGAATGACCTCAAGAAAATGAGAAACTAAAAAAGAAGCTGGATGGATTATTACCGATGACTGAGCCAAAAATCACAAAGCACAGCATGTAGATTGAAGATATGGAAAGGAAATAAGCATAGGAAATCAACCAATATGGTCCATCACCAAGCCCATGCATTTTCATCATAATCCTCAGCTTCTGCTGTTTCTCATAAACCAAAGTTGTCAAGACAACCTGCATCATAAGAAGGAAAAAAAAGGGGGCTTAGAGAGGTGTAATGATCGGGGAAAAAAATGAACCAAGACAAGAGGCTAAAGCTTGGGAATTAACAGGAGGGTCTAGTAGTAGAATTTATGGACAAAAACGAAAAAAAAAACACCAGATTATTAAGGTTGCATCAGGAAGGGAAGCAGACTCGGAACCAGAGTGATGAATGATGATATATCTAGTTTCAAAACATAGCAAAAAAAAAAAAATCAAAAGAGTTAACTTTCACTGAAGTTCTTCCCCCGTTCAGTCTGTCTAACATTGCCTTCTCCATGTTGTGGCTCAAGAGCCCCTTAATTAAAGAGTCGTACAAGTTAAAGTGCAATTTATCAAGCTGAGAAAGAGACAGAAAGCGTCCTATTGGAACTATGTGCACACTATCTTAAACACTTACAGGGAATAGTTGAATGATAACCCATGTAAAGAAAAGTGTGCCAAGAAGAGAGGACAAGTCCAGCCTCAATTCAGTTTCAGGTTTAGGCATTTCTTTGACAAACTCAAACAGCATGGTTGTTGCTGGCCCCAGCAAAAACTGAATGTAAGCATTGGATGCCTGAAAGACATATAACAGGATAACTAATATGTTAATGGTTACGCACATGATAGAAGATACTACATTTCACGTCTCTGAACAAGAAAAGAAACATTAGTTGAATTTCGGTTCAAATGAGAACAACCTTAAACTAAAGTTTTATTTAAGAGATGTTGCTGGACAAATCAATGCTCGTAATTCATGCCTTGGATATTTCCCTAGGACAAACATTTTTATGTACTCAATACTTCACAAAGTACTGGAGATGAAATGCAAGAGTCACAGCAATTTTAAAGGGAAGTTCAAGCAGGCTTTCTGGTTTCAGTATGTCAACAGAGCTCAATCAAACAAATTGCAAGGTGGATCTGAAACCAAATGGAAGAACCATTGGACTCAGAGGCACACTGCTGGAACATGGGACAAAATTCAAGAAAAGCATGTACTGATTCCTTGACAGAAAAAAGTAGTCATATATATACCATAAACACCTCTTTCTTTTGTTTATCCAAGATTATTCCTCGCACCTAGTTTATCTGAACAACTATACAAGCTTACATCTAGGAAAATGATTAAAAAATAGAAAGGAGGAAATAAGAGTTACCAGATTGACAGATCGTCCAACACGCAGCAATGATATAGGAGCATTTCCTGTATCATTCTTATAGGTTGAGTTATACCATATGCTCACATTGAAGTTATTGGAATTTGTATTAAGGAAATCATACCCTGTGAGAGAAAAGTTTGTTGTTAGAATTGTCTGTACATGCTGAAAAATCAGCAAATGAAGCCAGCGAAAAAAGCAGCAACCAGACCTGCAACTATTTCATTAATTTGCCTTTCTGGGTTCCCTTTTTGATAGCCCTTGTATAGCTCATCATTTACTGCTGAGGAACTGTTTCTCCACAGATGTAAACCTTGGGCACAACTCACATCTAAATGCACAACAAAAAGATAAACAGTCATCAAAGTGAAGGTTTTTTCCCTTGTTTTTAGAGGGGGAGGAGGAATAGGTATCATTGGACTGACCACGAATAAGCATATAACAATTAACCAATTCAAGGGCTTTCCTTTTCAGCCAGATGATCTAGCCATTCTTATGCACCCTTTACATTACAAACTTAATCGGTCCTAATAGCAAAATTTTTTTAGGAAAAACCACTAATGAAGCATTCATCGTTATTTTGTAAGAAGATATGTAATCAAGGAACCTAAACTTTCGCAAGCTTTCTCTAGATAAATATTATTTATTCTTACTAATCTGCTCTAATTTGATTTACCCAACAACTAAGCTTCTCAGAAATAGCATGGATCAATAAAAAACTACTGTGCAAAAATAGTCTAACATATATCATACATTTGGATTTCAAGGAACTTTAAGGGGAGCAATATTTTTTGGTCAAAGAAGACGCTAGGTTAATGGGTTACATGTGAAGTTGTTTATTACTCTTTGCCAAAGTACATTCAGGATTAGGAATTTGTTAGTAGGTAGATATCACATAACATAGCGAGGGATTGATGTATTACACAAGACTGTATATATAACTGGGTATCTTAATTCATGTCAAGGTAGGAAACCTGTGCTCTTAGAAATCTCTATGAAGGAATGCAAAGTTTCCCATATCACACTAAACAAAGTGAAGTGAAGCTAAACAGGCACTCTTAGAGATCTCAATTTCTTCCTCTGTGTCCCTTGTTTTTACACTTTCTTTCTATTTGCATCAGTAGAAAAACCAGTGCAGGATAGGTTTCTATTGGACTCATTCTCTTCTAGAACATTGTCCAGAAAGTAAAGAGCGTTTAGACACACATGTATGTGAGTATTCCTGCTTCTGATCAAGTTCCCGTTCCCTCTTCTTGGTGCTCAGGTGTAAGTATATTCTTAGCAATTAGAATCAGTTCCACTGATTGCAACTTTGTCACATTGATGCACATCCAATTTTTTGTTTCCTTTCTTAAGAATCAGAATCAGAAGAATTGGCACCACTCCTATAAATAGAGAAATGACGCATTTCACACATGTCAAAAAGAAGTAAAGAAAGAATTTTCCTACTCTGTTGAAGTGTTAAGGAGGATTCCTGAAGAGCAACAGAAAATGAAGAGTTGCTTGTGCACTGCTGTTGAACCTCATAAACAGGTTGGTCAGAGGCAAAAGCAGGCTCAAGATAGTTGTACAAGTTGGGCCATGAAGCAGAACCCTGAAAATTTTCAGAAGCTACATTAGCCACATTAACAGCAGAGAAATATGTTAATTGCTGATCCTTGTATAACACGAAAAAAAGATGAAAGGAAAACCTACCAGGACATTCTGGGCTAAGCTGACTAAAACGTCAGAAGAATTCAGAGTAGAAGAATTTGGGACCATATTCCCCACCAAAACTGGAAAAATGAAGTTAAAAATTAAGTCAAAATTTAGAAACGATCTGTCTTGCTATCAAATGGTAGCCTCTTAAATTTTAAAGGAAAGGAAAAACCATATAGAGGAGTCAGTGAATATACTTTCTCCAAGAGATTGATTATTTCCTGTAAAGAGTATGGTTGCAGGACAAGATCCCGTCCTTCTGCAGGAATCATTAGGCAGGTCATTAAATGGTATAATGTCCGTCTTTGCTGCACGATATTGTGGAGCTGGTATTTGTAATAGGGGAGGCCATTCAGGAGGATTTTGCATAGGACAGGTTCCCACTTGATCAACGGTGGAGTACTGAATCCCACACACCTTCTCACACTGCCCATCTCCATTAGTATCAATACATTTACAGCCACACTTATTGCTAGCCTTGTTCAGTTCATTGTTGACCAAACTTTGGATGAGAACAAGGAGTAGACAGAGAACAAATGGAAAAGAAATGAGCCGGATATTGGTCTTGATATTCCGTTTCTGCAAATGGATAGTATAAACAATGTCAGCAGACGCATCCTTAGTAGAAACTGCGGGACCTTACTGTAACAGAAAGTATGGTACGTGTTTGGTTTAGTCTTACCAGGGCCCGTAAAGAAGTTATACTAATAGCTGTGAATGTCATATTGGCTTCAAATTAACTCTATACTTTCTATGTAACAGAGGACTTGGCCTCTGGATTCCTAAAAGGGTTAACTAACAAAGATTAAATTCCCGGGGCTAAACTGAAGATAAGAAGGTCAGACATTGGTTGTGCATTGTATTTTTACTTTATCCTAGCTTAAAGCATGCTTGTGGAATCTGGGCTGACTTGTGCTCGCAAATGATTCTATACGCCACACATCAGTTATACCGAAAGAATTTATATAGATTGAAATTGATAAATAGAAAATGTCAAAGGACAAGCACCATCTATTTAATACAGCACTAGATCCTGATATAATTAGTAGCCCATTAAAGTAAAAGCGAGAAGAAACATGGCAAGCACATCATTATTACTCACACGAGAAAGTCAATTCATGTACCACAAAGGAAGAGACTCGAAGATTCGTAATAGTGCAATACCATCTGCATAATCAAATACGAGAGATACGGAACTAAAATAGTAGTAAAATTAATGGAGACAGCAACCATCAACAAGGAAAATAACCGAGTATATCGAGATGCAAACCCGAAACCAAAACTTGAAATGGCAAGAATCAGTTCTGCGCGCATCATCCGTCAATCAAGACGACAATGAAAACACCCAACCACAGTCCCAACTGAAGTAATCCAAGTACTATCAACAAGGCTTAAAATGATGCATTCAAGATCCTAATCACCCGCTCCCTACAGCCAAACCGGCGCGCCCTCCCGCCACTCAACACCGGAAAAGAACCGGCATAAAGAAAAGACAAGACCGCTCAGAGAAGATGATAGCGAACCTGGAAAGTCAAGTTCTTGCGGAGCAAAGCGTTGGCCTGGGTCCAGAAGCTCGCCGGACCGTGCGCCGGCTCCGCCATTGAATCCGACGGTATACACGGACCGTTAAAGCTCCTCGAGGAGTAACGGAATTTCAAAATTCAACCGGAAAAACAGAGTCCTTCCTATTTCTGGGCGCGTCTTCTTGAGCTGTTCATGAAAGATCTCGGGCCATGTCCCTCCCACGATCTTCCGCAGCACGAGCTGTTCATGAAAGGTCTCCGCATTTATATAATCGCGAGTTTCAGAGAAGTCTCCCAAGAATCTGAACTCCACGCACTTTCGTTCTTGCCATTGCGTCAGAGGAGAGCAAACAGGGGACGCGGGCGTCATTTGTCGGATATGCCCCTCCTGACAACGTTAATTTCGGTTCTGGTACTAAAGCGACTGCTTTTGCTTCGAGCGGTGTACCGGATTTGCCCTCCGCGAAGTGTCCGCTTCGCCCTCCAGAGTCCACGCGCTTTGAGTTCTCCCCAAGTTTGAATCGAATGTTCAGAAACCGGACCTGAAATTCGATGAATGGAGGGCGGTACTCATGAAAAAAAATTGTATTGCATAAAAATGTTTTAACAATACATTTTTTTTTTATAAAAATCATAAAAATGAGGTTTTTTTGGTTTAGTTAAAATTTGTTCATGTTACAGTTTTTAGTTTTTCAATGGTATGTTCACTTCAAATAAGAGAAGCATGTGCATAGTCTAATTTTTTATAAATATTTCAATTTATAGGTTTTTTTTTTAACTTTTTTTATTTACTATTTTAAATTTAATTTGAAGTTTTAATCCAATTAGCATATAGTAGAAGTAGGTTTTCCTAAAATATTAATAGGTTTTAAAGAATACGGGTCGGGTCGGGTCGAGTATAGATCACTAAATTTATACTATAAGAATATGGGTTAAAACGGATTAAATGGGTCAAATATGAGTCGATTCATTTTCGACCCGACTCGACCCACCCATTTGCCACCCCTAGAGATCGGACCTGAAATTCGATGAATGGAGGGCGGTACTCACGAAATAAATCCGATTAAGATATTATGTTAGAATTTCCGACTAAAAGACTTAAATGAATGGATGGATAAAGATTAATATATATGCATTTTGATGCTTTTAAAGGAAATAAACTTAGTTTATAAAGAGCATTTAAATTCCGTAAATAAACAATTTGGATATGCTTTTTCAGTCTTTAAAGGAAATTGAAAAAAAAAATCCATGTTGAATAAGCAAGTGGAGATGGTCAGAATCAATCCAAGCAGCAAAAGATATGGGCGGATTTCTTAATCTGAGCGCACCTATGAATGAGGTTGACTAGGAATATGGTAAGCAAAAAAGTGGTTTCTTGGAAGACACGATGAAGGACCTACTTGTTTACTAAAACCCACAAGAAAGAATTTTAGAGAGGTCATATGAGGGTTGAAGTATGAACGTACAATTTTAAAACAAAGATTGCACTACCTAACCCATTAAACTACCAGTAAATTCCGGCATAACCGCTTACAAACTTCTACTCTCAGGTGATGTTTGCAGAATTCCACACGCTTTACTACTAATCAACACTTCGTTGGTCTAAAGTCGAAACAATTGACAGTCTGACCATTTTCTTTAGCCAGGATAATAAGCCTGTCATTTTTAGTAACAAATTGAAGTTAAATATGACTGAAGCACACAGCAACATGCTGAGAAGCAAACTGAGTGAAACAATTATTCATTTGTGTATACGAAAGGCGAATAAATTATACAGGTGGCACTGGGCCATTGGATAACAGCATCTTTGGCATTAGTCACTCTGAGAGAACCTAAAATAGTGAACATATCCAACAGATTAGACAGTGATCCGGCCATCAACCAGGTGGGTAGGTACTATTGCTTAATTCCCAAGAAATGATGGTCAAATATCAGCTGCATACGCAATGCAATGACTTTCAGGAGAGGGAAAAAAATAGAAAAAAAAGAAGTTTGTTGTCTGAAGAGTGTCATTTCATGCGAAAGAGAAGGGAGTTTCCAGGAAAGCAGTTTTTAGTCAAAGACATTGATTATGTTCGAGTAGAATGACGCCACCTCGTAGCTTAAAGTAAAGTATACTAGGTGAACGCTGTGGATGATGTCTGACCACGGAGAGATACCCAGAAATGAAGACGGGAATACATTTCAAAGTCACCAAATCAATTTGAATAGATAATTTATTTGCTTAGCGGAAAGTCTCTACAATAGAGGTGACATTTGCCACAGCACACATTGAGCATTCACATGTTCTCAAGACCAGAACTTCCGGCCCACCCCTCTAGAGGATTATGCCGTCTTTCCTTAACACATAAAATTCATTAGTAACTGTTTCACCAAAATTGAATTGAGAACGGAATATTTTTCACTGAAAGTCATTCTTCGGCTTTTGAGGAGAGGAGATGGATTTTGTGGTGACTCTAGACAAGAGATATTCAAACGGATAAGAAATAACTACAAACGTTCAATTCAAGCTTCGAATTGAAATGTATGTACAAATTGTGCCGGAATTCAATCAATAACAAAGCTTGAAAGTACAGCCATTTCCACAACAATGCACATACTTTAATTGTGTCGAATTCAATCGATGGCAAAGTTTGACAATGTACAAAGATGTAACGCTAGAATTGGATTGATGGCGAAACATCTGGGACAGAGATACGTGTTGGAATTTAATCGATCGCGCGAATTGGAAAAATACAACCAAGGAAAAATAAAGTGCAATGCATGAAAGTAAAGATAATTAAAAGATTACATTTTCATTATCGAGGGTGGTCTTTTTGAAGAGTACAATGTGGCTCTTTAAAGCTTACAATCAACTATTATCAACAGAGGTTAGAAACAGAGGTTACAAGCAACTATTACAAATAAATAACTTCCTAGTTGTTGTGAGAGGTTACAAAGAGAAGTTACAAAAAGAGGTTACAAACGGTTACTATAAAGAAATCACTTCTTAGAGATTACGAGAAATTACAAACATAAGTTATGAATGGTTATCAAAACTCTACTATGTTGACGGGTTTTTTTACTCCATTATCTTCACGATTGTATCTGAGATTTTTGTCTCCATTTTCTTCGATTCCTTTATGTTGTCGATCACATGTCGATGATAATTAACAATCGGAATTGCCACATTTTCAATCAGATTAGAATGCAGTCAATTGCTTAGCCGTTTGCATTTGGTGACCCCACTTTTTTTTTTTTTTTTTGGTGGAGAATTTGGTGACCATATTTAACAAAAACATTTGTTTTTCCTCTTCCATTTGGTAGTCATTGAGAAATTTCTCGTGCCATTACTTAGTAGGAATGTTCAACTGTGATGGCATAGTACTTCTCTATGATGCAAACGCGCTTTTATTTAATAAACCTAAGTTGTCCTTTGACTCGTATAATAGTCGTACTGCAGCGTAATCATCATAATTTTGGACCATAATTATTTAATTCTTATTTTTAACTTTGAAAAATCCTGTCATTTTCAGATTCACTTCTTGGTCAATTTATTGGTGTGTGCCTATTCCATAGGATACATCGACAAGATCAAGATGATTTCACTATGATCCGTAAAGAGAAGATTACAATCGCTCGAAACGCTTACATTCAAGTGTCTTCCAATCTTGGGTAGTTGTCCAATTGATCCTAATCATATTATACGAATACTAATTCAGTTATAAAGTTTTCACTGATCAATTTAGTCTTTTATGTTTGTATAAAATTGTAACGTAGTCATTTGGGTCAATTTTCATCGGAAATTCTTGACGTGATAGTCTAATCATTGATGGCCATCCTATATGACATGCTGCCATGTTAGCGATTTTCAGCAAAAATTGATCAGAATGATTAGATTGCAAATTCATGTCAAGATTTAGGACTAGTTTGGCAAAGTTGAAAAGTTTATGTTTGAATTGATATCCATACAATATATATAGGACTAATTGGCCCTCTCAATCTTATATAACACTCAAAGTCATAGGAGTTTCTCAAAACTTTATAGTGTTTTCACAAGTTTCTAATCTAAAATAAGCTTTAAATATTACAAGACTAGATTGGGGCCACATTTGGGACTAGGCGCTTGCATGAATAGTCTTGAGTATCCTACTACTGCACCAAAAAAGAGAATAGCAACTTAGGGTACGCGCATGATAAAATTTCTACTTCTCTATTTCTCTATTTCTCTATTTCCCGAAAGAAGTTTGGAACAGAAATCCGTTTGGTAACGCAATTTGATTTTTTTATTTCTAGAACAGATTTCTATTCCAGAAATAGATTTGAAGAATAAATCATAAGTTAAAATTTTTAACTTCTCAATTTTTGAAATAGAAATTGAGAAATCCATTTCTGTTCCAAAAATTTTGTCATGCGCACTCTTAGTATCGCACAGAATCCCACTAGCTTTGTCTAGGCCTAGATATTGTCAATAGCCTAGCCACTCCTTGTTCGCGCACTCGCCTAGTGGCCTAGTTCGTCCAAGCACCTAGCGGACTGTTTCCTTGCATCTCCAGTTGTCAACCCCACCCCAACCCCTCCCTCCCTCCCCCTTTTCGAAATACACTTAAGCGTCTCGAAAATTATGAATTTATGTTGATTCCAATTCAAAAATAATAAATTTTAAGCCACAATCAATAGTTTCAGTGCACACCTAAAACATATGTAAACAATTGAAATCCAACTATTCAATTTAAGATCTTGTTACCCCTTGAAGTTTTTGTGAGTGTTCGTGCTAGTTTTTGCCCACCTCTGCTAATCCAACTCTCTAGTCAATTTAAGAGAGCACTCCTTCATCAGTTGCATTCATGATTGTCACCCTTAGAATGTTCTCAACAAGAGTTAAATTCAAGACAACAAGAAGAGAAGAAAACTCTTTTACCATCTGAATAAAAAAATACTCGTTAAATCATTAAACTATGAAATGTACTTCTTTAAGAAATTAACTTCTCTAGTAGTGAACCAAAAAAAAAAAAATCTCAATAGTATGTCCTTAATGATTCATAACTTCGCTTCTTCAAAGCAAATACACGTCTTGAACAATTATTTGGGCAATCTACATTGGCTATTTCTGATTTTCATGGTTATATTTGGAATACGCATTCTCATATGTTCCATACCTTACCGAGATGTGCCTATTGCTCTTTAATGCGATATCATCGAGTTTATTGTATGATTTTGCTGAATCACGTTCGGTGATCCTGGATCAACACGCCGGCCATATAAAATAAACATGATCTGTAGTTGACACCCCCACCATATTTGATCGGCGTGAGACTCGTGGTGCTCGAGCGGGTCGGGCGCATAACTTCTCTTCTTCAAAGCAAATACACGTCCTGAACAATTATTTGGGCAATCTACATTGGCTATTTCTGATTTTCATGGTTATATTTGGAATATGCATTCTCATATGTTCCATACCTTACCGAGATGTGCCTATTGCTCTTTAATGCGATATCATCGAGTTTATTGTATGATTTCGCTGAATCACGTTCGGTGATCTTGGATCAACACGCTGGCTATATAAAATA
Source organism: Eucalyptus marginata (assembly GCA_014182565.1). Classification (NCBI taxonomy): domain Eukaryota; kingdom Viridiplantae; phylum Streptophyta; class Magnoliopsida; order Myrtales; family Myrtaceae; genus Eucalyptus; species Eucalyptus marginata. The sequence continues at coordinate 28,387,227 of CM024595.1, read as the reverse complement.
AATACGATCCATAGTTGACACCCCCACCATATTCGATCGTCGTGAGACTCGTGGTGCTCGAGCGGGTCGGGCTTATAAGACAATTCCACCAAAGCTAATTTTAACTTGTACGACCAGCGTCATCCAGTCCCAACACCCTGTGCAATTAGTCGTTAATATCATCCTTCGCGTCATCGATGCCGTACGTGGACTTTTGACCTTACCAACAGCGACATTTCATTTTTGTCAGACTTTTCTTGAATGCCAAATCCACAAAAAACAAAAAGTACATTAATCGTGTGCCTCCGTGCCGATTCCCATTGACAAAACACAAAAAGATTACGGCGGTAAAACATCTCTTCTTCTAAAAGAGTCAGGGAGAGAATTAAAACCGTTTTGACTAATTGGCGATGGTGCACAAGCGGAACTTTTTCAATGAGAAGAAACTCGAATCCCCATCTTCTCAGGGGTTGGGGTGGGGGCGAATTAGTTTCAAGAGTAAGTTTTGACTTTTACACCCTGCAATGAGGTAAGACAAAAGTCTGAGAGTGAGAGTTAGAATAAGAGTAGAGTAAGACTAACTAAAAAAAAAAAATCGCTAAAAAAGTTTTCCTCTGGATTTGCAAAGGGATTGATCCACCCGCTTTTCCTTGTTTCGAGGGATACCATCTAACTTGCTCATTGGAAAAGGGAACAAAACAAAAACAGAAGAGGAAACTTCTCGATGAGGAGAAACTTAAATCGACATTGCTCCAGTAAAACTAGATGGACGGAAATTTGGTAAAAAGGAAGATGACAATTCGACGGTCGATTGAACGGTCAGGAGGGATTAACCTATTTTTGAACCGAAGCCAGCAGGGACAGGCGGGGGAGGAAAGGAAAGATCGAAGGGCGTACTTGCTGTGCAAGAAAGCGTGGCCCCCGGATCTCGGTCCGTTCCCACGTTCCCTCACGTCATCTAATTTAAAAAAAAAAAAAAATTGTTTTGTTTGACTTGACCGATTGGAAATTTTAATAATCCCGCAGGTCATCGAAGTTTTAATACCCCTTCGCCTTTTGACGAGTTTGCCCTTCATGCTCTTCCCCTTCAATTACCAAATTAGCCTCATTGATCGTCGTGTTCTAACTTCTCACTCTCGGGGCGGCTATGCATCCGCATGGAAATGGAAAAGAAAACCAAATTCTTTTCTTCCACCTTTTTTTAATACCACGAGAAACTCTAAAATGATATATTTAATTGTTTATTAATTTTCATTAAATTGAATTAATATCATGAAAAATCACAATCTACTACATCCGTTAGGCAATGTGTTATTCAACTTAAGAATTTAATAGTAAAATTTAACGTAAATCAACATAGAGTAAATTCATAATAGGTGTTACTAATTTGGGATTCTTTATGGTCAAAAATTGATTTGGTATAAATTTATTTTTGTGTATTAATTTTAGAGTTTTTGTGATATTAACTTTTTTTTTTTTTTTTTTTATGATTTTGAATGTCCCGACCTATTAGAGGACCAAATGGGTCGTGACAATTTCTCCTCTTACATATCAAGTATCGATCAGCTCAACCTGATCCTCGAGTCGTGTGTTGGATAGAGTTTGTGAGTAATATATGACTCTCAACCATGAAGAGAGAGAACAAGGATAACATGTACACGATTTGATGTTGAGATCTCGCACGAAATCTCTTTTTAAAAAAAAAAAGAAAAAAAAATGGAATTTTCCAAGCTCTTTAAGAGGAGATGCTTTGAAGGTTCCTAAGTTCACCATCCTAACCATCCATGTACACGATTTGATGTTGAGATCTCGCACGAAATCTCTTTTTAAAAAAAAAGAAAAGAAAAATGGAATTTTCCAAGCTCTTTAAGAGGAGATGCTTTGAAGGTTCCTAAGTTCACCATCCTAACCAACTTGCTAATCAACGGCTACAAATCCTCCGCGCGGGAGCATCGCGTCACATCACGTCGACTTCGTCTAACTTTATTCGCATTCAGACCAACCAGTGGCACAATCCGTAAATTCCCGCAACTCTAGACCCCATTTCGACTCGGCTGTCACTTTCCCCTCGATCCTTCCCCCCGGAAACGCGCCATTTTCAGTCGTACCACGAATTTGCTGAAGCAGGAGTTTTGGTTAGAAAGCGAAAGGAGTGGAACTCCAAGTTTCCGCGTGGTAATTTGCTGAAGCCGGACTTCCATATATATAGATATATATATTTTAAATGATGAGTAATGTTGGTGCCTTCCGAATTAGGTGCTAATTTGAACTTGTTTTGACATTGAAACTTTGATTCTTGGTACAAAAGCTATGTGATCGGTTGATGAACTGTGAATTCTGTCTGTATGTATGAAGTTTTGGTATTTATGAGGATCCCACTTTTTGTGATAAATATAAGGTACAAAATTAAGAAAAATTAATGTCTAAATTCTACGATCCCAACTTTATGACTAAGCAAAACATGAGATAACTTTTTAGGATATTGCAAGAAGTATATAAACGCTTCACTGTGCTAATATTGACAAGCAAATCAGCAGACCGATTACCTTCCCTAAAAATGTGATGAAGTTTAAACTCAAAATGATAGCTCAATAGTCTCCTAATATTTGGATCCCACTTTCAAGTTTCAGATACCTCTTCAGATTGTGGCTAGGCGGGAAATTGGTGGTCTCTTATTGGAGGTATCTCGTCCTCACATTGCTTCACTGCATGCTCCTGCATGCTTGATGAGGTTGGACCTGTTCCTTCGTCGACCCGCACGCCTCCTCATCTTTCACTTTGCAGATTCAAAGTTCAGTTGGGTTGTTGTGCTGAAGGAATTTGCACACCCTGGAGTTGAGAATTTCTCTGCAGTTGCCTCTGTGGGGCCAGCCTTTTTACTTGCAGTTGCCATGTTTACCTTTGTACTTCAAATCAGTTCTTTGATCACAGAAAAGGAGCTGAAACCCCGCCAGATATTGCCTTCGAACACTACTGGCTTCCAGAACATCGTTATGCATCTATAGCGCCTTCACCTTCACTTTTTTTTTTTTTTTTTTATATTGTTGCAGGCGATGACCGTGATGGGCCTTTATGATACTGCCTATTGGCTTTCATGGCTCACTTGGGAGGGCATTATAAACATTCTTTCTTCATTGTCCATAGTCCTCTTCGCGGTGATGATTCAGTTTAATTTTTTCTTGAATAACAGCTTCCCTGTTGTGTTCCTGTTGTTCTTCCTATTCCAACTCAATATGGTACGATACCTCTTATGCCGCGTTATAATGGATTGTTTATTTGGGGCAACCTGGTGAAGGGTCATGGCCTTATATCTTTTCATGGTAATCTCTGTTACTAGATTGGCTTTGCCCTCATGTTGCCAGCCTTCATTAGCAAAGCCTCTTCATCTACAACTGTGGGTTTCTCCATATTTATTATTGGTTTTTTAACTCAGGCAAGTAGGACCCAAAAAAAAAAAAAAAAAAAACCCAAGCAAGATATCCTGACTACCTGCTATTTTGGTAATGCATTCAAATCGATGTTTATTTTAAGAACCTTTGCGTTGGAATCTTGTAGCTTGTCATGGTGAATGGGTTTCCCTATGGTCAAGGCTACGTGTGATATCCTGATTTTTCAATTCTGTTTTCAATTGAATAAGTCGGGCTTTTCATCGATGGGCTTATAGTTCATTTCTCTGAGTTGGCCACTCACGAGATAACTAGCCTATTGTGTGAAGCTGTTAAGGAATCTAAACGCAATAGACTTGAGAATTTGATCAGGAATCGACTGCTCGACCGTGTTAATTTGCAAAGGTCATCACGGCACAGTTAAAAATCGATTAGAGATCGGAGATGGGTCGACTCGACAAAGGTATGTGATTGAGTGTGACCTAATTGCATAATTCTTGTTGATCGGCACTAAACCGATTTCTCTGTCATTTTGGTATCATGTGTCCGTATTTGAAATCTCGAGGTTTTCACGATAATCGAGAGTCGCCAATGTGTCGAAGATGTACATGTGGCTAAAAAATGATCGACCACAGGTCAATTGTACGAAAAATTACTAAAAGCACCCATGGCCATTAAGTTGGTTCAATTGATGAGGAAAAATCATGGTTTAAGTGTGGACACCATGGCTGATTTGTTTGGCCTTCAATTGGATGAAATTGAAGTGGAATTGAATGGATTTGAAGGAGGAATTGAATGAAATTGATGGGCAAAGGTACAAAATTCGTAGGCCATGGTGGGGTGCAACATTTGGGACACATGGGAAGCTTCTTAAGGAAGATTGAAGAGAGAGAAAGTGCTGAGGATAGGGCTGAAGTGGTGGGGGCAGCTCTCAAGTGCAATGGACAAGTGTTGGAAGCCTCTATCAGCCATCTTCTTCCTCTATCCCCCTCCTTTCTCCATTGTTGAGGTCATTGGAGAGCTTGAGAAACCAGAGAAAATCGAGCCAGCCCCTTCCCCCTTGCCGTCGACCACATTTTCTCCCATGTTTTCTCCTCGTTCTAGTTTTTGCTCCAACTGACTTTTCTCCAAAAACCCGAGTTAAAAGTTGTTTTCCCGTGAGAATTAGCTCTCGTGCGACCCACCACCGTGACCAGCACATCCAAACCGTACGGAAGAGCCCGACCTCTCCCGAAACGGAGCCATCGGCCGACCCACATGTCAGTGAGAAGAAACCGGTCGCTAGTCCGTCAGTCCACCTAGCAGCCTGCACTGTTTCGCCCGTTTCGTGATTTTCAGCCGTTTTCTCCTCATTTCGACCCTACCTTCACCCATACCAACCACTAGCAAGTTTCCTTTGACCCCCGGGTGCTACCGGTTGCCGGCCACCTGCTCGCCGGAGCTTCGATCAGCCGCCTCTTTGCCGTTCAACCGTTGGTTTCCCTCCTTCGGTCCAAGAGCATAAGCTGAAGTTCTAGCAAGGCTTTGGGACTTCGTGGCCCGTTTCCGAGCCCTTCCCGGCCTCACTTGGTATTGCCGCTAGGAGGATTCTTGCCCGCCTTGGCGTTGCCGTCGCCATGGACTCACCAGAACGCTAAACCGGTGAGTTTACTCACTAATCTCCGCTTAGGGAATTAATGATACTTAAGGGTGATTAGATTAGCCTAATGATGGTTTATGTGGTTAGATTAGTTTATTTAAATGTTAATTAGATTAGATGAATGATTAGATTAAGGGATGGTTTAATTAGTCTAATCATGCAATTAGATTAATGTTAAGCATAATTAGACTTTTAATTAATTATTTTATTTATTTATATTAAATATTATTAAATATTATTTAAATGATATTATTTATTATTTAAATTAAATTAATTTTCGGAATTTATTTAATTATCAATTAATTAATATTTTCCGGAAATTATACTGGGAGAGCCGTTTGTTAGAATTCCGTACTGACTGCAGTGGTGTGGTTAGTTTATGCAATTGCTTGTTGGATTGTGCAATTGAGTGATGATTGTGGAAATTATGATATTTGATTAGAAAACCTCGGGTGTCAGGTTTTAACAGCAAAAATGGTTTTATATACTATATAAAATAGTGAGATTTTAAAAAGAAAGATATTAATTTTTTTGGTTCGATTTGACCGTGTACCCACACACAATATTTTCACCGAATGTTTTTAATAAGAAGAAAACAGACCAAGGTTGTTATCTTAATTGAGGCATGTGAGTGCAAAGCACGATGTCCCTGGCCGAAATTGAATGATCGTGCACTGGTTAAAAGGACCTGTCTCCGGCGTGTGTTGATGGATATCACCTATCCCCGGTGTGTGTCGGTGGATATTACCGTCCCCGGTGTGTGTCGGTGGATAGAGGATCGACGTGTGTCGAGTAAAATTGCCCGTGCGGGTAGTAATAATTAATTGGAATGCATATTGAGTGAAATTGATGAGCCGATGTATGTCAGTAATTCTTGCTCATGTGAGCAGTGATTGATTTAGATATTCCAATTGATGTGTGATATTGCTATAAGCATATAGTTGTGATATGAACTATGCTGGCGTGCAGGAAGGAACCAAGGCGAGGTAAGTCCTCTGTTCTAATTGTGTGGCTGTATGGCTAGAGCGCCCTGAGGCGTATTTTTTTCCTAATAAAAGTTTAGGGGGTGGACTTGCTAAGACATTGTCTCACTGGTTATTGTATAACCATTTTTAGGTCCTTAGATGGTGGTCGTGGAAGACCAAAGCCCCGGAGTCTGTGGAGGTAGAGTTCGAAGGATCGGCGTATGTGTTCGACTAGTATGTCGTAGGACGGCTCCTTTTTTAGAGCGGATCTTTTGTAGGCTTTTGACCAGACTCGTTTTGTACCTAAACCCCGTTGTTTATAAGAGTGTGCTATTGTGAAATGTTGCCATGCTTTCCTATCCCATGTTGTTTGTTGTCAGGGGTATTTGTTTCGCTTCCACATGCATTAAAATGAAATGATCGGCGACTCGTCTTGGGAAGTCGCAAATATTTATCGACCAGTGAGGGATGGGTGCGCACTCGAGAATCGGGGCGTGACACTACGGTAATGGTTACCGAACCATTTGGTCACTCTTTCCATCGAATCTCCTCACTGAAACTGTGAAGCTACTCTCTCAAGCGACTTCCACCCATGACAATCTTGGAATCAGCTGGAGTAGGCATGAGAAATGCGCACCAAACAATACAGAAGGCGTGATATCAATTGTATGTAGTATCTCAGAAGTTCAAATGTTTCTATATTAACAAACATTCAAATCTCTGCTAAGCCATTTTTGCTTTGTTTCCTTGTCATCTTACATCGTACTAAGGCACATTCACCTTTTTTTCTACTCGTCAAACAAAACGACATCCATATATGGCCTGTGGCAACTTTCTGTGTGGTTTATTTTTGCCATCTATTTTGATAATATAATCCCGAATGCATCTGGAGTGAGGAAGCTAATGTTTTATTTCTTAAATCCTGGCTACCGGAAGGGGAAAGGTGGAAGCAAAGTGGAAGGTACAGATTGAAATTTCCAATGTGAGGGCATGCTTCCTCCTTCTACATGTTTTCATGATGTAGTCGTTCCTGTCTTAACAGAGGGTGGCATTTGTAGTTGCATTGGTTCAATTCCCCAATTGGAGCATGTCACTCCAGATGACAAACATGTTCTCCAAGAGGAAAGTATTGTGAAAGCACAAGCAAAAGAAGGCTTAGTTGATCCTAATGTTGCAGTGCAGATTCGTGGCCTTGGGAAGACTTGTCCTGGGACTATCCAACTTGGTTGCTGTAAAAGCAAAAGGACATCCAGATACCATGCTTTTTAAGGTAGCTAAGCAATTCCAATTATCTGCACTTTTTTCCTTTAATAATTGTTCATAAACTTTCTTGAGGTGCCATTTCAGAATGAATTTATCATATGACGGATGCAACACTACATTCGAGTATCTTGTATGACTTGATTTATGCTTGGATAGGGTAAACGCTATTTCTTTTAAATTATCTGTAGGAGCTGTGGGTGAACTTAGCTAAAGATCAGCTGTTTTGTCTTCTGGGACACAACGGCGCTGGAAAGACTACAACAATAAACTGTTTGACAGGAATCACCCCAATTACAGGGGGGCGATGGTAATAGCTTTTAGTTGGCTATTTTCTTTTTGGAGCAGTACAAAATTTTTGTATCTATAACGTGGTGCATAATGTCATATTGCTGTCGTGCGTTAACAGCTTTGGTGTGTGGTTGCTCAATCAGAAATTCGGTGGGCATGTCAAACATCAGAAAAATCATTGGAGTTTGTCCTCAGGTTAACCTTTCTCTCCATTTTTATCACCTTTGCATCTAAGTACAAATAGCAAGGAAGCATAATTCTGCTTCGTATGTTTGGCTGTATTGCAATTATCGTCCAAGCAGTTACAGTTAATTATTTGGAAAAAACAAATGAACATTTGTACTAAAAGTTCATTGTCGATTGTAGTTTGATATCCTTCAGGACTTGTTAACTGGTGAAGAGCATCTCTACCTTTTCATAAATGTTGCAGGGCTCTCCCCTGCTTCAATTAAATCGGTACATTTTCCTAACTTCCTCTATGTTATTGGAACTTATGAATCTGCTTCTAATCCCACACTAAGATATAATTTTTCCCATTTGTTTAATTTGATGAACCCTTTTGAGTTTTTTGCTCATGCGATTGAAAAGTCATTGGGAGAGGTCAGACTAACAAAAGCAGGCAAGGTGAGAACTGGGAGCTACAGTAGAGGAATGAAATGTCGCTTAAGTGTTGCTATAGCCCTTATTGGTGACCCCAAATTAGTGGTTTTTAGATGAACTGTAGGTGTATGACGTCTTATAATATTTTCTCCTCAATGGACAAATCTTATGTTTGTGTGTGTATTTTGAAAGGTACTTTGTTTCCTGCTGTAGACAATATGCATGGGTCCAATTACAAGGAGGCATGTCTTGGACATGATAGAGGATGCCAAGAAAGGAAGCGCTATCATCCTAATGACACACTCTATGGAAGAAGCTGCTATTTTAAGTGACCATATAGGAATAATGGCCAAGGGCAGACTTCATTGCAATGGAACCTTAATCAGGCTCAAATTAATCCCATGATAGAGAAGAAAAAGGCCTTTCTAACTTTTGTTATATTCCATGATAGAGAAGCACTTTTGACAGTAATTAATCCTATTGCTGATTTCTATCATTTTCAAGCTCTTTTGTCTTTCTAAATGTTGAAAAGAATTGGAAACGGTGCTAGAGATGCTATTACAAGTTCTGTGAGATGTAGACAGCTACATTTCCTGGTCCAGCAGGATGATGTTCTTGTAACTTTTATCTCATTTGACATATGCATGGATATTGTATTGTCGCCGAAAAGTTAGAAATGCTCATTTCTTAGAAGTTAACACCCTTTTTATAAAGCATCGTTAGTGGCAAGATTCTCCTTGTCCTTAGTCAAGAGAATGGTTTGCCAATTGTACCAGATGTATGTTTTTGGGTTGAAAATGGCAATTAAATGCTCAAGATCATCATGGGAGCACTGAAATTCATATGTTAACTTTTAACTTTTGTATATGAAGGAGTAATCTATCACTGTCATATAGATTCAACCAATCTTTGAAATGCTAGTTTTCACATTTCTATAGGTGAAGAACTTTTTATCTAAAATGTTTTCATCGCGATACTCCCTTTTGGCTTTTCCTTGACACAGCTTATATGCTTTCAATAGAAATTTTTTGCAGAGCTCCAGATAAACAATGAGAGTTTGGGATAGCAAATATCCAGCTTGGTTTAACGACTCTTGAGGAAGTTCTCCTGAACATTGCAAAGCAGGTAGAACTAGAAAATGCTATGGCTGAACAACGCTTGGCAACATTAACTTTGACATCTGGAACCTCAGTCCAGGTGAGAAACTAAACACGAGGAAATCCCCATAGAGTATAGGCCACATCATTGAAGTTACTTTAAAATGTCATTTGTCCTCATAAACTGTATTAGTCAGTCTATTAAAGTTCTGAGCGACTTGTAAATACTAATTAAAAGTTCATCAGCTTGACAAAAGCTTTTGATCTTATTCTGCAATTTGGTTCAGATCCCAGTGGGAGCTCAATTTGTGGGGATTCCTGGAACGGATTCAGCTGAGAATTCTAGAGGCGTCATGGTGAAGGTATATTGGTAGCAAGATGATTCCGGTGCTCTTTGTTTTTCTAGACACTCTTCAGAAATGCCTATTTCTCCATTCGTACAACTATCGACTACTTCAGTAACAAATATGCATTGTAGTTACCCCCACATTGTTCACTTTGCTCTCTCTAGAGGGTGATCGTGCACTGTTCCTGTGAGATCGGGCTTCTACTGCAGCGGCTTCACCAGGTTTCCGTTGAGGCCAATTTTCGAAGGAGCTGCTCGCCTTCTCTCCCTCTTCGACCTCATCGTAGCTTTCTTCCTGGTATGTACTACAGTTCCTACTATGGTCCTCTCGATTTAAGGTTTGAGGGATTTTAGTGGGTCTTAGCTGCATTTATGGCCTCTTCTTCTGCTGAGGCTCTTGGGTAGTTGGGGAAGGCCCAACTTGACGTGGGTAGCTTAGTTAGATGTAACCCTTCTACCCTGCCCCAAAAAACCCTGCCTCTATGGTTGTGGAATCTTTGGGCCCTCTTGTGTCTGGTTCATCTGTTGTGCCGAGAGGACAGAGGAGCTCACGCGAAGCCACCCAGCGCTCGGAGAGGAATCGTGGGCGTAGCCTCTTAAGGATCTCCACCTCTCCTTCTAGGAACCCCTCTTCCCTTGTGAATGAGCGACCTACGGGGACTGACGTTGCTCCTCCGCCTGGTGCGTTGAAGGCCCAGCTCGTTGTTTCCAACGCCCCTCAACGCTTCAATGGAAGGTGCGGGCATAGCTGCGGGAGACCCTCATCCAGCAGGGCCCATTCCAAGAACCAACAGGGGAAAGGCTCAAAGCCTCCTCCTGCTCGCACTTGGGCCAGAGTTGCGAAGATGGCTGAAAAGGGCTATGAGTTAGCTTATGTGCCACCAACCTATGAAGATAAAAACCTGTCGTTACCTTGTTTGAGGAAATACTTGAAGCCACAGATCTGAAGTGGCATGACTGTCTTGTTAGCTATTATGTGGGGAGGAAACTTCCCTTCAAGATGACTGAAAATACCCTGAAGCAGGTGTGGGGGCAGAAATTGGCTGAGGTGATGGCCAATGACCAGAAATTCTTTTTCTTCCATATCCCCGATAGAGAGTTTCGAAGGAAGATTATTGATGATGGGTCGATCACAGTAGCTTGGGTGCCGCTGATTCTTCAGCAGTGGCGTCCCATGTTGGAGCTCAAGAAGGACAGCCAGAGTTCGGTTCCTGTGTGGGTAAGGCTCAAGAACATTCCCTATGCCTTTTGGTATGCACCGGGGATTGGTGCTATTGTCGACCTTCGTACATAACATATGAAGATGCTGTCTTTTCGCCAAGGTGTGTGTAGAGATCTCGGCCTCGCATCCTCGCAGTAGATGTAGTCCTAAACTGGGAGTCATGGACTGTCTCTATTGAATATGAGTGGAGACCGATATTATACCCGATTTGTGGCACCTTCGGTCACAGGTGTGCAGCCCCATCAAGCACAACTACGCAAGATAAAGTTCCTCAACAACCCCCTATTCGGGAAGATCCTACTCAGGTAGGTCCTGCTGGCCGCGCGAAGGGTCAGGTCCCTACCCCTCCATCGATTATTGCTCCAGGGACCCAGAGACTGACTGAATCCAAGTCGGAGGAAGGAAAAAGAAGCAGGCTGTAGAGGCTAAAGAAGGTTCAGTGTTACCAAGATAGGAGGGCCAGATCTCAAAGCTGCGAAAGCCCCCTTCAAGGGAGAGGACTGCTGGTTCAGCTAGGCCATCCCAAAAGAGAGATATAGCTCAGTATAAGGACAGAGGATCCCTATCTCCTGCTGCTCCGAACAACAAGGTCAGTAAGGGAGAAAGTTCTTCCTATGCCTCGTCCTTCAGCTCGGAGGATGAGCTAGATGCTTTTAATGTACCAAGTCAGATCGGCAGCTCGGAAGATGAAAGCCCTGGACGCACTTGGTCCTTGCGTGCGATTCCTGCAGGGAGGAAGTCGGGGTCGCAGCAGGACGTTCCTTTGTCCCCTACCCTTGATCCTATTCCTACTCCGTAGAAGGCCCAGACTCCAACCCCTACTCCGCCCCCTGCTGATCCGCCAAAGGCGGTGACTAGCCGGCAGTGCTCGACTAAGAGAAGGTAGGCTTCCGATCGTCTTTTTGATTATGTATGTATGTATATATATATATGGAATATAAGGGGTATGGTTGACCCCATCAGACAGGCTGAGGCCTAAAGCTTATTGTCCTCAAATAGGCTGTGTTTTGTTGGTTTTTTGGAAACTAAAGTGCCGGAAGCCCTCTTCCATTCCATCTCCTCTAAGCTTATAAGGGGGTGGTGCTGGAGTTCTAATTATGATTACTCCCCCCGTGGGAGAATTTGGGTCGAGTGGAACCCTTTTGTTGTCAGTTTTGATGTCTTCGCAGTTAATGCCCAGGCAATTCATGGGAGGTTACAATTGTCTTCTAATTGAGACTGTCGTGTCTTGGTTATCAATGGCGAGCATACCTTCATCTCATGTCGCTTACTCTGGACAGCCCTTATACATTGGACTTTCATTCGATAGTTGCCCAGGTGTGGGAGAGTTCGGGTGAGGGGACCCCTATGTTTAGTCTCCAAGTTGAATGCCCTCAAAGGCCGCCTTAAGCAGCTAAACATGGACTCCTTCTCCAATATTTCGGTCAGGACAGCGGAAGCGAGGCAATCTCTTCGGACCACTCAGGTGGATCTCCATCAGGACCCAACCAGTAGGTTTCTCGCAGATCTGGAGATGGATTAGCGGCGCGCCTTCATGGAACTGTGCATACATAAATAATCATTCTTTAGGCAAAAATTCAGAGTTAGATGACTTGAAGAAGGAGACCGAAACACCGAGTTCTTCCACCATGCTGTCAATAGCAAACAACTCAAGAATAGAGTGATTTCGGTCAGGGATTCCGATGAAGCCTTAGTCACGGATCCACCCGCAGTGCAACAACTTTTTGTGACCTATTTCTAGGAGCTTTTGACGCCTACTGATCAGCTGGCGAAGTCGTCCATCCAAGAGATCCAGGTGGTCATCCAGCAACCGCTAAATACTGACCAGGTTAGCTCTCTCTCTAGGCCTATTTTTGAGATAGAAATTAGAGATACTTTATTCTCCTTAGCTTGAGGAAAGGCTCCGGGGCCGAACGATTTTAACATAGAATTTTTTAAACTCAACTGGGAGGTTGTTGGCCCTTCGATCCTTGCAGTGGTGAAAGACTTCTTTATCTTTGGTAGACTTCTTTGGGAGATAAACAACACCATTCTTGTTTTGGTTCCTAAAGTTCCTAATGCGTCTACAGTTGCAGACTTTAGACCCATTGCTTGTTGAAATACGGTATATAAATGCATTACAAAGGTGTTGGCCAATAGAGTGGCGGCTGTTTTTTAGGCTGTCATTAGTCCTCCTTAGAGTGCGTTTGTCAAAGGTTGACGAATTAGGGACAACATTCTTTTGGCCCAAGAGTTGTTCAGTGGATTCCACCTCGACCCATACTCGTCCAAGTGTGCGATCAAGGTGGACTTCCAAAAAGCTTATGATATTGTCGATTGTGATTTCTTGGAGCTTGTCCTCCATGCGTTTGGTTTTCCAAACCACTTCACCTAGCTGATTATGATTTGTGTGCGTACGCCCAAATTCTCGATTGCCTTAAATGGGGAACTTCATGGCTTCTTTCCAAGTGGTCGAGGGCTGCGACAGGGGGATCTTATCTCCCCTTATCTATTTACATTGGTGATGGAGGTTTTCTCCAGGATGTTATTCCTTCGTTCGAGGAGACTAGAGTTCAAATTCTATTGGAGGTGTAGAGGTTCGTCCTTATTGCATCTCTTTTTTGCCGATGATGTCTTCCTCTTTTATGAAGCAAACATGAATTCGGTTTCCCTCCTTAAGGAAGGACTTGACACCTTCTCGGCTTGGAGCGGCTTGAAACCAAACAGAGATAAAAGCGAGATCTTCCTTGTGGGTGGGACAGCTTTTTCCAGGAACCAGATTACTCAAGCTTTGGGGTTCCGTGTAGGGAGCTTACCGGTTCGGTATCTAAGGGTTCCCATCATCACCTCTCGACTTGGAAAAGCATATTGTTGCTCTCTCATCAATCGCATCATTGCTAGGGTGCAATCGTGACTTCACCGCCTCTTATCCTTCACTGGTAGGTTGCAACTTATCAGGTCAGTCCTCCACTCTATTCAAGCCTATTGGGCTAGTGTCATCATTCTACCTAGAGTTGTGCTGGATCGCATGAACAAATCTTGAGACAGTTTCTGTGGAGAGGGCCGGGCCTAGGTAAAGGTGGGGCTAAAGTTTCTTGGGAGGATATTTGCTTTTCGAAAGAGGAGGGAGGACTTGGAATTTGGAGGCTACGAGATTGTAATACCGTAGCCATGCTTAAACATATTTGGATCCTTTTCTCAGATAAGGAATCATTGTGGTGTAAATGGATCCATTCTACCTTTTTAAAAAGGAAGAACTTCTGGATAGCCAAGAAGCCAACTCTTTGCTCGTGGGCCTGGAAGAAGATTCTTCAACTTAGAAGGAACTATTGGCAGTTTTTTCGGTGGACGGTAGGGGATGGCCTATCGGTCTTACTATGGTTTGACCATTGGCACCCCAGGGGTTCCCTTAGCTTGTGGTTCTCTGACACTCTTATCTATAGCTCAGGACTGTCCCGGGAGACGATGGTGGCAGATCTTTTCTCAGATTCTGGACAGGCGCTTAAGGCTGCTCTAGAGGCCTAGGAGACTCCCCTACCTGTTCTCTCCCCTAGGCCGCACTATTTTTACTGGGTGGAGAACTCTTCTGGGTTATTTTCGGTTGCCTCGGCCTGGCATACCATTAGACTGAAGAAGGCCAAGGTGCCTTGGGCCAAGTTCATTTGGAGTACATCGATTATTCCAAGATACCAATTCAATCTATGGCTTATGGTCAAGAACCGGCTCCCCATTCAGGTCCTTCTTTCGTATGGGAGAATTGACAATGCGGTTTCTGCCTTTGTAGTTCCAGGCCTGATTCTATTGACCACTTATTCTTTGGATGTCGCATCACTTCGTCGCTGGCGTTCTTCTGGGCGGCAAGATGCAATCTTCCCTAAGGGACGGGTCTTGGACGGATAACCTCCTTTGGGCAATGCAGTTTATCTTTGGTAAGGAATTTCATCAAACCCTTGCTAGATTCTCTTTTGGAGTGTTATGTCATGTGATTTGGAAAAAGAGAAACAATATCCTCTTTAGGAAAGACTCGGTGGCGGTTCCAGCTCTCAAGAATCATCTAATCAAAATAGTCAAGGATAAAGCCTCGACTTATAGGAATGTCGCAAACACTTACAGGAATCGCAAATTTCAGCGCGGATGGGCTTTGGACCCTTCTATCTTTACTCCTACGCCTGCCTTGTGAGTCGTAGCTATTCCTTGATGTTGGTTTTGCTGGCAGAGTGGATTGCTTGCTCGCGGAGTGGATTGCTTGCTTGCGGGGGGCATCTTTTGATGGTGGGTGCTATGGTGCCTGCTGCTTCTTTTGTTACCGGTGGCTAGCTGGCAACTTCTCTGCTTCGGGCTGTTGCGGTGTTCCGTTGCTGTGGCTGTCTGTGTGGTGCTTGACTGTTTGGCCTCCTAGTCTAGGAGCCCCCCCCTCCTTGTTGTAGCCGTTGTTTGGCTGGCTGGTTACCATGTTGTTCCCTTGCGGGCTCTCTGATGCCTGTGGCATCTGTTTGTTGTTTTTGTCGGCACCCTTCCACTCGTTTTGACAGTTTGTCACTTTGAGTGTAAGTTTTTGGTGCCAGACCGTTTTTGTTTAGTTTTGGTTAAGCTCAATATATTCTTACTTTACCAAATATATATATGCATTGTAGTTTCTTGGGACATGCAGGTCCGGTTCATGGGATCATGCCGGACTCCCATTAAATAACAGCTGCCTATCCTCAACAACACACTCTTTCTGTAATTTTTATCAGAGTGCCTGTAAAAGTTTGTTTCTTCGATTGAGTACTACAACTAGAATCAGCATTGTCAAGTTCAGCATCCTATAAAGTTACTTCAGCTAGTTGCTCGATTGTATGGCTTTACAAAAGGTTTCTTGGTCAATGTATTAAATTATTCTCTACAAGAGATAATAAAGTTCAATGCAGTTTCTCAACATTTCTTTTATTGTAAAGAGACGTGCTGTTTTGGAATATATTTGGTTCACATTTAGGCAAAAAATAAGCCGAAATTATTGTAATAGAGAGCATGGTATCTGTTGGTTTAGTCTTACCAGGCTCATAAAGAAGTTACACTGATAGTTGTGAATCTCATATTGGCTTCAAATTAACTGTATCTTTCTGTTAGAGTATTTAAATAATAAATTATGCCTACATCTAAAAGTTTAAGCTTTTAGAATGGTTGATAACGGTCCCACTAATTTTCATATAGTATCAGAGCTGGAGATCTTGAGTTCAAATCTTATTAGTCCCTATTTGTCTCATCAGCTAAGTATGTCCACAATTAGTGCAAGGCAAAAAGACTAGATGAAACGTGAGGGGGTGTTAAGAGTATTTAAATGATAAACTAAAAAGCTTAACCTTTTAGAACAGTTGATAATGGTCCTACTAATTCTCACACCTCTATTGGAACCTGTTTTGCAACCGCCTGATATTTTATACGGTTTTAAATTTTACATTAATTTGCGAGAAAACAACGTAATCCTCCTAATTTGTATTGAAACATTAAGCATATGTAATCAATGAGTACATAAAGTTTTTAGCTAAACGAAAAATTAAGAATCCTCAAGGCTAATTATCATAAACAAACATCATAAGGCAAATCAACAATACTATGTGATGGACAGTGCGATCGTGAGCCGGCGAGGGAGGGAAGCAAGCAAGGAAGAGGAACGACGAAAGAGGAGTGCCATGCAAGAAAAGTAGTTCTAAGATTAGAAATCAAGGATAAAAAAAAAAGGGGGGGTTTTGGACTTTCGGGCTTACAAAACTGGTCCCCAAACCGGCTCGATCGATCTGGTTCCCGGGTGGGTATTCACTCGGAATTAGGAACTGATTGATCCAAACCAGTTCCAAATTTTGGGAACTGGTTCCCATACCTATTTCCAGATGGGTCGGTCCAATTCCTGGGTAGACCTAGTTCGATTTCACACCCCTAACGTTGAATGGCTACACACCACAAGCAACCTTAATGAAGACATCCTCCATGGTCGTGCCTGCTAATCCCCAAGCAAGAACGGTGAACCTGCACTTTGCATTCTCAACCATTTGGAATACATCCGCAATCTTGACCTCATGCTTTGGCAGTTCAAACTTCTGAGTTCCAGATATATGATATATTCTTTTAGCACACGGGGAGAGACGCTGCACCATGTTCTCCACTTCTTCCTCATAAGTGGATGATGTTGTTATCGTGAACACGTAAGATCCTCCGTATCTAGCCTTCAGCTGTCATAAAAAGTGAAAATGTATATTCAGGTGTTTTCATGCAAAGCAGGCTGACTAGCGATCAGAAGGTTCCTCCTCATCAAGGTCATGACAGGTCACTCAAAAGTTATCCAATTGGGTACTAGCACAGAATTTGCAGAGCAAAAATGTGTTTTTCAGGAACCCAAATCAAATACAGGTGCAGACAATTATTAGATAGAGAGGGACAAAACCCCTATATTTGTTGGGGTTCAGAAAATTATATCTTAGGAGGTAGATGCGAAAAGAAATTTGAAACAAAGGAAAGAATCTATATCAGGAAAAGAGGGATGACATCTTTCTGTATTGCCACTAAAGGGAAAAGGAGGCAAATATTCAAATGACGGCAAAAATCCAGTTAACAGTCCAATGGTACATCATAATATCTAATATTTACCTCTTTTGGGTTCCCTATACACTGCAAACTTCCATCGACAAATATTCCCAATCGATCGCACAGTACTTCTGCCTCTTCCATTGAATGAGCTGAATATAAGCGAAGAAGTTCTTCAATGATGTATCCTCCAATTGTGACATATAATTGGAATTTCTTCATCAAAGAAGTAATAGCTAAAGCTATGGAAAATTTAACCAGGGGTACTAAATCAAGATTTCCATCTAACATGTTCGACTTTTAGGGACAGCCTAATGCACATGCAGGAAAACTAGTTACAGCGATGTCTGCAAACTAATAAATCAAGATTTCCAAACGAAAGCACGCACAGTGAGAGAGACGGTTGTGGGGGCTCAGGAAGGAGGGGGGGGTTGGGGTGGGGGGTGTGGGGGTGTGGGTGTTGGAGTTCTCAAACATACTGGTCAGAATAATAGCACGGTCTTGCTTTGCATGCTTCACAACATTCCACAAGTTGTTCCTCGAAGCTGGATCCAACCCCGTACTCGGTTCATCCATGTAAACAACCTTTCCATATTTGGAGCAAAAATCAACGCACCAAAGCTTTAGCTTGAAAGGTCTTTCGTGCTTCCTAAATGAGATACACTCTAAGACTTACTTTGGGATCTCCGATCAGTGAAATGGCAACACTCAGCCTCCTCTTCATACCTCCACTGTATTTTCCAGCTTGTTTGTTGGCAACACCACCGTAAAATAAGTTCACACTCTTGAGAGATTCCTCTACTGCCTAGATCAACAAAATGAGAGTGCAAAGTGAATGAACGATTAACAAGTGGGGCTTAGTTCAATAATATCACATTCACATACAATACATTTATAACCAAATAATGGAGATTGTTTATACTTATTCTAGTTCACACAAAGTTGCATGACGGTGCAAACAAAATTGCTGAACTCTGAATATATTGTTTCTTCAACTATCGAATCAGACATTAGAAAAGAATGAGAAAGAAAAGTAACAGCTTACTTGTGTCAATGCAGAGCCCTTGAGATTTTTTAGTCTTCCATAGAAAAGCAGGTGCTCCCGCCCCGTTAAGGTTTCCCAGAGCAGGCTTAATTAATAAAGACAGGAAAATTCAGGACTCATGCAATAAATCAAAATCAGAAGGGAATAAGGAGGGAGGGGTAAAATTTCTCCATAAGATAACATAATGTCAGCTTACTCATGTTGAGGGCATACACCTATTCTGGTATATATGCCATCCATATGAGTCCGTATATCGAGCCCCTGAACGTATGCTGTTCCAGTGGTTGGTTTCATAAGGCCGATCATCTGTTAATAGATAGAATGACGTCTCTTGAGTTTTAAGGGCAACATATGATGATCTTTGAACAATCTTCTCAACGAAAGAAATTTCCCTTGAGATGCTCCAAAGTTAATGTTAATCCAACGGGAGTCTCATTTATCCAAAGAGATAAAATTTGCACTTACCATACTGATGAAAGAGGTTTTGCCTGCTCCATTTGGACCAAGCATGCCAAAGCATTCCCCCAGTGGCAAAGCAAGAGACAACCCTCTAACCGCAAATTTCTCAGGATTTCCATCCCTTCCTGGATACACCTTTTTGAGATTGTCACAGATAATAGCGTAATCTGTGCTTGGTTCTAGCAACAACTGCTCAACCTTCTCACTCTAGAAAAATTCATGCAAATGAAAAACAGTCATCTTACATTGTCAGGTCAACTCAAATAAGAAAACGACCACACCCAGAGCTTGAGAACACCCACTACAGATTACTCATTTTATGTAGAAAAATTTTCGTTTTATTGATGAAACACTTCAATTGCCAATTATCAGCAGTCGAAAATAGCATGTAGGATAAAGACTGTCAAATGTAAGATGATAAAGGCAAATGAATCCTGTGAAAGAGATAAATAGCCAGACTATTTGCTGTCTAAGCTATGATGCAATTATCAAGGTACTCTGTCTATCAAGCCTATGGGGGCCAGTGTTTAAAAGCAATGTAAAGATGCAGTATTTCCACTACGGAAAAGCAACAAAAGCAGATTCACTAGTTACCTCCTGACTGACATCAGGTTTCTCCATCTGAACAGCAGAGACTTTAGATCCTTGCCTTTGCAAGCTAGGCCTCTGGAAAGAAGACGAATTCTTCTTTCGGAATCTTTCATAGAGAAACATAGTACTTTTTCCACTTACAGATGATGTGACTTGATCTATATAGTAGGCTACAAAAAGCACCACCAACCACTCAACAACCATGATAATCAGAATCTCTTTCATCCCATTTTCGCTATCGCTTAAATCACCCCACCGCATGCCATGAGTCCCCATATAATTTCCTATGAATGAATATTGTGCAAACTCATACAACCCACGGTACAGTGAGAAGCCAGGATATAGTTCCATTACAATAATCCAACCTTCTGCAGAAGATTAACACAATTAATTAGGACGAGAAAGAAAAAGTGGCCAAAGATAAAAGAATCAGAGCACTGACTTCAGAAGGGCTGAAGACTTTCATACAGTAAAGTAACCCCTAATGCAGTACTTGACAGATGCACAAAGAAAGTTAAATGACATCCTGCAAGCATCAACTATTCCTTCTCTTGCTCTAAATGGACATTGTGTAAATAGATGTCTGATTAAACACCTTCCCTTAGGAGCAACCATGGTCTTCGCACAAAAGGTACATTACTCTCGTGCAAAAATATAGAGGAGAAAGTTTGTGCTCATCAAGATGAATTGACTACTCTCAACTATTGTAGAAGTTCCATTTTTACTACAAACACCAAGCCTCTCTCAACTTAGCTTGTTCGCGGAGGTTTGAACCCATGGAATGACGGCCTTTAAATATTCTAGGGAGACAACATAATTATAGGAAAAGACAGAGCTCGTAGACCTTACATGAGATTTAATAAAGATTATCGAACAATGTCATAAAAATATTTGGGTAGTCTATCCCACTTGGTGGGATAAGCCTTCTAAGTTGTTGCTGTTCGCAACCAACACAAGCAGCATGCCACAGGCAAGATGGTGCTGTCGCACCATGAGGAATCTATCTCCGCCAATGTAAAATACGGCTGAAAATGCCACTTGTGTGGGCTTTGGGGTCTGGGGCCAGCAAAATAAAAACACAAGCAGCTCGTACAAATATGGAAGTAGAATGAACTCTGTGAAAAGAAGGGATGATGAAGTTGATTAAGAAATCAACCGTTAACTAAGTCATAATCATAATGAAGTAAGTAAAACTCACAAAAAAGGTCCAGAACATAGAGGCAATTTTAATTAGAGATAGCCCTTTCTTTTCATGGTAACTTCTACTTACTTGGGAAAGATGCATCTTCGATCAAGTTTTGGAAAAGGAAACCTCCCAATAGACCAGTTCCGAAGACACATATATAACCCACAACTGCAGTCATCACATTTCTCATTGTCAGTGATGCAAGCTGGAATTGTCAGATAAATGAAAAGATACCAACTAGAAAAAACCAATTTCACCACTGTCCAACCTCTAGCAGTCTTCACATTGGAGAAAAATGCCGCAGCCAGAAATGCCAGGGATATTTGCAAGTTTATGTAGATGAAATAAAAGACAAATTGGATGCTGAAGTCATTCAATGTGAAAAATTTTAAACCTGCAAAATTGCAACCGATTAGAATGACTGCAAGAAAATGAGAAACTACAAAAGAAGCTAGATGTATTATTACCGATGACTGAGCCAAAAATCACAAAGCACAGCATGTAGATTGAAGATAAGGAGAGGAAATAAGCATAGGAAATCAGCCAATATGGTCCATCACCAAGCCCATGCATTTTCATCATAATCCTCAGCTTCTGCTCTTTCTCATAAACCAGATCTGTCAAGACAACCTGCATCATAAGAAGGAAATAGGGAGCTTAGAGAGTTGTAATGATCTGGGAAAGAATGAACCAAGACAAGAGGCCAAAGCTTGGGAATAACGGAGGGTCTAGTAGTGGGATTTATGGACAAAAAGGAGAAAAACACCAGATTATTAAGGTCGCATGAGGAAGGGAAGCAGACTGGAAACCAGAGTGATGAACGATCATATATCTAGTTTCAAAACATGTCAGCATAAAGAAATGATCACAAGAGTCAACTTTCACTTAAGTTCTTCCCCTGTTCAGTCTGTCTAACATCGCCTTCTCCATGTTATGGCTCAAGAGCCCCTTAACTAAGAGTCGTTCGAGTTAAACTGCAATTTATCAAGCTGAGAAAGAGACAAAAAGCGTCCATTTGGAACGATGTGTACACTATAATAACCACTTACAGGGAATAGTTGAATGATAACCCATGTAAAGAAAAGTCCGCCTAAAATAGAAGCGAAGTCCAGCCTCCATTCAGTTTCAGGTTTAGGCATTTCTTTGACAAACTCAAACAGCATTGTTGTTGCTGGCCCCAGCAAAAGCTGAAGGTAAGCATTGGATGCCTGAAAGACATATAGCAGGATAACTAATATGTTAGTGGTTATGCACTTGATGGAAGATACTAAATTCCACATATCTCTAAACAAGAAAAGAAACCTTAGTTGAATTTTGATTCAAATGAGAAAAACCTTAAACTAATGTTTTATTTAAGAGATAGTAGCTGGACAAATCAATGCTCGTAATTCATGCCTTGGATATTTCCCTAGGACAAACACTTTTATTTACTCATACTCCATGAAGTACTGGAGATGACATGCAAGAGTCACGGCAATTTCAAAGGGAAGTTCAAGCAAGCTTTCTGGTTTCAGTATGTCAACAGAGCTTTAATCAACCTAAGGTGGATCTGAAAATCACCAGATGGAAGAACCATTGGACTCAGAGGCACACTGCTGGAACATCGGACAATATTCAAGAAAAGCGTGTATTGATTATTGGGGAGAGTATACTAGGAATGCCAAAACTTGGCAAGGGTGGACACTTAATGCTAAAAGTTCCAAAAGTTACACTTAAGTGCCACTTTTTAAAAAAATTGTGACACCTTAAGTGCCAACTTCGGCAAGCCTATTGGAAATCCAACGTGGCATTATTTTAATAATAAAACTAGTCTATATGGCCGTCAGAATGTCCACTTAGTAGTCCTTGTCTAAAACGACGTCATCTTCCATATTCACTTAAGTGCTGGTAGTGGGTAAAAAAAGATTACTTATTTGTCAAGTTATGGTGTAAGTAATCACTTAAGTGCCACTCGTGGTTTGTGGTTAAAAGTGAACACTTTAGTGTAAAGTTTTGTAGAAAGTGATCACTTGAGTGCCAAAAACAATGTTGTTTAGCGTACTCTTGTTGTCTACATGAATGATTTTTTTAAAAGAATTGCCACGTTAGTAAAAAGTCTTGCCAGAAAAAGCCATGTTAGCAGTTTGCCAGAATTTCTCGTTGTTGGCACTTAAGTGTGCATTTCTTCTCTGATTTTGACACTTAAGTGTATATTTTGGAATTTTTGGCACTCCCGTGTCCGCACCCCATTGATTCCTTGACAGAAAAAAAAAAAGTCATATAAACAATAAACACCTCTTTCTTTTGTTTATCCAAGATTGTTCCCCCCCCCCCACCTAGTTTATCTAAACAAAAATACAAGCTTACATATAGGAGAATGATTCACAAAAAGAAAGGAAGAAATAAGAGTTACCAGATTCACAGATCGTCCAACACGCACCAAGGATATATAATTTTTTCCTGATTCATTCTTATAGGTTGAGTTATACCATATGCTCACATTGAAGTTACTGGAATTTGTATTAAGGAAATCATATCCTGTGAGAGAAAAAGTTCTTGTTAGAATTGTCTGCACATTACCGATAAATCAGCAAATGAAGCCAGCGAAACAAGTAGCAGCCAGACCTGTGACTATTTCATTAATTTCCCTTTCTGGGTTCCCTTTCCAATAGCCCTTGTACAGCTCATCATTTACTGCTGAGGAACTGTTTCTCCACAAAGGTGAACCTCGGGCACAACTTACATCTAAATGCACGACAAAAAGATAAACAGTTATCAAAGTGAAGGTTTTTCTCCATTGGTTTTGGAGGGGGAGAAGGAACAGGTATCGTGGGATTGGCCACGAAAAAGTATATAACAATTAACTAATTCAAGGGCTTTCCTTTTCAGCCAGATGGTCTAGCCATTCTCATGTCTTGTAGAAAACTTCTAATAGATTTTAAAGTTGACAAAACTTTTTAATAAATTTTATTGAGTTTGATAATTGTCTTGAAGAATGTTGTTTCGGGTATATGCTCGAGAAATAAAAATGTCTCATTTAATTCATAAAGTCTTTAGACCGAACTTACTCAGACTCATTCTCAAGTTTTCACTCTAAACTCAGACAAAACAAAACATTCTTATTTTCATCCAAACATGCTCAAATTGTAGCTAGTTCAATATGTGGATAGTTCAAAACAAAACAAATTCTAAACCCGGCACACATCCAACAAGAAACGGGTCTAGAACAAGACCATTAAGATTCTATAACGACTAGTAATCTTGTTTGGGTTTCATACCAATATGGAAGATTGATTAAAAAAAAATTGATTGACAAATCAATCATGGAGATAAGTTCTTCCTAAACAAAAAAGCTTCACTTATGGAAATCAAGACTATGGTTGTATAGACGACTAGAATCAAGCAAGGATTCACCTTCTATCACTCAACGGTAACCCATTATTCTTGATACAATTCTGTCCAATGAATGGAATGGAAGACAATTCTCTAAGACTGTCCGATGACTAGTTTGGAAAAGAAGGAGTATATAAGAAGATCAAGGCGCTGAGGAGCATAAAGAGACAAGGCTAGAATTTAAAATTCCAAAGTTTGGGCGATCTTCAAATTATACACTTGTCTTTTGAGAGCCTAAAATACTATCATTGTGAAAGATATATAAAAAGAGTGACTTAGTGAGAAAGTGTGATCCATCACAGAATATTTACATTCAAAAGTTGTAATCTCTTATTGATTATATAGTAGAATCCAGCTAATAAGTTGTCAACGTGAGAGGGTGGACACAAGTTTGATCTAAGCCAAACCACTATAAACTTTGTGTACAATTTCTCTTAATCCTTAACTCCAACTGTTTATTGATTTGGTCCATTGCACACTTGTTGGGTGTTTCTAAAGTCTGTTTTATTGCATAACAGATTTTGAACCCTTTCCAGAATCTGAACTTTATTCTAATTGTTATCTTGACTCATTCTATTCCGCATTATTTTGTCAAGATTCTTTTAATCACCTGTTCACCCCCATTAAGTGATGCCTGCTAGCCATCTCATTTACATTACAAACTTAATTGGTACCAATACTAAGAGTGTTTCAGGAAAAACCATTAATGAAGCATCGTTCATCTTTATTTTGTAAGAAGATATGCAATCAAGGAACCTAAACTTTGGGCAAGCTTTCTCTAGATAAATTTTTTTATTCTTACTAATCTGCTCTAATTTAATTTACCCATCAACTAAGCTTCTCAGCGATAGCATGGATTCATAGAAAACTACTGCGCGATATATAGTCTAACATATATCATACATTTGGATTTCTGGGAACCTTAAGAGGAGCAATCTTTTTCAGTCAAAGAAGATGCTAGGTTAATGGGTTACACGTAAAGCTGTTTATTACTCTTTGCCAAAGTACACTCAGGAATAGGAATTAGTTGGTAGGTAGATATCAGATAACATAGCTAGGGATTGATGTATTCCACAAGACTGTCTCTCTACGCTTTATAAATATAGAAAACTGGGTATCGTAATTCATGCCAAGGTAGGAAATCTATGCTCTTAGCGCTCTCTATGAAGGAATGAGAAGTTCCCCATATCACAATAAACAAAGTGAAGTGAAGCTAAACAGGCAGCCTTAGAGATCTCAATTTCTTCATCTTTGTGTCGCTTGTTTTTACATTTTTTTTTCTTTTTGCATCAGTAGAAAATCCAGTGCAGGATAGGTTTATTGGACCCATTATCTTCTCTTCCAGAACATTGTCCAGAAAGTAACGAGCGTTTAGACACACACGTGAGTATTCCTGCTTCCAGTCAAGTTCCCTTTCCCTCTTTCTTGGCGCCTCGGGTGTAAGTATATTCTTAGCAATCAGAATCAGTTCCGCTGAATGCAACTTTATCGCATTGATGCGCATCCATATTTTCATTTCCTTTCTTAAGAATCAGAAGAATTGGCACCACTCCTATCTATGGAGAAATAATGCATTTCACACGTAAAAAAGAAATAAAGAAAGAATTTCCGTACCCTGTTGAAATGTCATGGAGAATTCCTGAATAGCAACAGAAAATGAAGAAATATTTTTGCACCGCCGTTGAACCTTGTAAACAGGTTGGTCAGAGAAAAAAGCAGGTTCGAGTAAGTTGTATAAATCGGGCCATGAAGCAGAACCCTGAAAATTTTCGGAAGCAACATTAGCCACATTAGCAGCAGAGAAATGTGTCATTGCTGATCCTAGTATAACATGAAACAAAGATGAAAGGAAAACCTACCTGGACATTCTGGGCTAAGCTAACTAAAACGTCAGAAGAATTCAGAGTAGAATAATTCGGGACCATATTCTGCACCAAAACTGGAAATGAAGTCAAAAATTAAGTCAAGACTTAGAAACGTCTGTCTTACTATCAAATGGTAGCCTCTTAATTTTAAAGGAAAGGAAAAACCATGTAGAGGAGTCAGTGAATATACGTTCTCCAAGAGATTGATTATTTCCTGTAAAGAGTATGGTTGCAGGGCAAGACCCTGTCCTTCTGCAGGAATGATCAGGCAAGTCATTAAATGGTATAAAGTCCGTCTTCGCTGCACGATATTGTGGAGCCGGTATTTGTAGTAGGGGAGGCCATTCAGGAGGATTTAAGATGGGACAGGTTTGCACTTGATTAAAGGTGGAGTACTGAATCCCACACACCTTCTCACACTGCCCATCTCCATTCGTATCAATACATCGACAGCCACACTTATAGGTAGCCGAGTTCAGTAAATTATTGACCAAACTTTGGAGGAGGAGAAGGAGTAAACAGAGGACAAATGGAAAAGAAATGAGCCGGATGTTGGTCGAGATATTCCGTTTCTGCAAATGGATAGTATAAACAATGTCAGCAAATGCATCCTTAGTATGAACTGCTGGACCTTACTGTAACGGAGAGGATGGTATGTGTTCTGTTTAGTCTTACCAGGGTCCATAAAGAAGTTATACTGATAGCTGTGAATGTCATATTGGCTTCAAATTAACTCTATACCTTCTATGCAAAAGAGGACTTGGCCTCTGGATTCCAAAAAAGTTTAACTAACAAAGATTAAAGGCACGTTTTGTAACGATTATGTTCCCGGAAACAATTTTTTATCAGAAATGATTTTTTTTATTTATGTTCTCGGGAACAATTTCTGAGTATAAGAACACGCTTGGTAACTGCAGAAAATTTCTACTCCCGGGAAAGAAATGCGTTTAGTAGAATTGTATAATTTTATTGTTTCTTTTAATTTTTTAATATTTTTATTATATTTTTCCTTTTTTTCTTCTTTCTTTTTTTCTTTTTTCTTTTCTCTCCTTCTTCCTCCTTTGTGGCCAGTCACCGGCCAGGCCAGGGCAAGGGTCGGCGAGCTCACCTGACCACCACAAGGCTTGGTCTTGCCCAAGCGGCGCAAGGTCGGCATCGCCATGGCTCAGTGTCGCCAGCCCTCGTCAATCGGTCGCCGGCCATGACCGAGGTCGGCAACCAGCCAAAACGGAAGAAGAAGGAAATGAATGAGAAGAAGAGAAAAGAGAAGAAAAAAGAAGAGAAAAGAAGAAATTGTTCCTGGAACAAGAATCTACTTTTTTCTACTTTTTATTCATGTTCTAAATCTATTCCAAGAAACAAAAATTTTACCAAACACGTTTCTATTCTTTTTCCGTTCCCTGAAACAAAATAACAGAAATAGTTATTCCAGGAAATATAAATAATTTTTAACAAAGAGGCCCTAAATTTCCGGGGGCTAAACTGAAGATAAGAAGGTTAGACATTGGTTGTGCATTGTATTTTTACTTTATTCATGCTTAGAGCAAGCTTGTGGAATCTGGGCCGACTTGTGGTTGCAAATGATTCTATAAGCCGCACTTATTGAAACATCAGTTATAAGTTATACTGAAAGAATTTACATAGATTAAAATTGATAAAATTAACGGAGGCAACAACCATCAACAAGTAAAATAACTAAGTATATTGAGAAGCAAATTCAAAACCAAAACTTGAATGGCAAGAACCGGTTCTGCGGGTATCATCCATTAATCAAGACGGCAATAAATACACCCAACCACAGTCCCAACTAAACTAATCTGAGTATTATCAAGAAGGCTTAAAATGATGCATTCAAGATCCTGATCACCTGCCCGCTAAAGCCAAACCGACGCGCCCTCCCGCCACTCAACGCGGGAAAACAACCAGCATAAAGAAA